>CATIWQ010073965.1:0-40089 GCA_949673415.1 Euphorbia schlechtendalii | reverse complement strand
ACTTTAGCTTTCACTTGCATACCTTACAACTTTGCTTTGCTTTCTACTTATACTTTCTATTTCGAAGTTTATGATATGTCTATGTGTCATAATGCGTATTTTGTGCTAAGTCTTTTATGTTAATCAAGTTATATGCATTGGCATTAATTTTAAGAGTAGTTTTGGGGTTAACAATATCGTGTATAATCACTGGATCTGTAACATAACGCTGTTTAGTGAGCTAACATTTTTGGAATGGTAACTTGCTAAATATGGCTATATGAGAGCGAACCATACTAAGCATAGTATTGACGTTGTCCAGGTTTATATAATAATCTTATCTCATTTATGCTAGGATTAGAAAAGTTATTTCATGTGTTGCTCTGCGGAAAATCATTGAACATCTGAGTGTGTTGAACTAGGTTTGTTAGATTAGTCTAGTGCATCGTAACATCTTTGTTAAACTTGCATGTTTTCTCTGCTATAGTTGTTCGTAGTGAAAATCTATATATTTGAGTCTCTCATCTATCACATCTATATTTACTCAACTTTTCATTCTGATCTTCCCTTTTCAAAAATCTCAAAAACTATTTTTATTTTTTCCTTTACTTTGTCTTTCCTTGTTGATCCTTAGACCTGGTTCCTTCCTTGCGGGTTCGATATCTTTTAAAACTACATCGCAACTGTATACTTGCAGTTATCATCATTTTTCTATGTGATAAGGGGTATTGACAACACCTACATTTTTCGTGAACAAGTTTTTAGCATTATTATTAAGGATAAGTTTTATTGGACGAGTATAGCCAAGTTTCACAAACAAGTTTTTGGAACCATTAAGGGATTAAACTTATAAATGGAAAAGTGGCGATCAGCCTCAATGTTCAATTTCTATCTCTAAACATCCTGGAATCTGTCTCCAACGGGAAGATTTGAAAGATTAAAAGAGATGAGAAATTGAAGATTAACGATCTCGTAAAGTTTTCAACGGTTACTGTGCAAAGCTTCAAAGTGTAAATAGAAGATTGGAGCAGACGTTTAAACTTGGTGCATCACCTTGTATTTCTTAAGAGCTAAAACGCTATGCAAATCACTCTAGCTTCCGAAGAAATTCCACTGCAAGCAATCAGCAAACATCAAAAGCCTTATCTGTTTGTAATAGAGAGAAATTGCTTAGATTAGCATTGTAAGGATTCAACGTTTCTATAAGTTGAATTCAGTTCGCTTTCTTATATTAATCTGAGTGTCAGTTTGGGAAGGGTACCCAAACTGAGTTGAGCGGTAGTTTGAAAGAAAGTTACTTTCTATAATTGTGTCTACCAACTGTAAAGGCTTCTCCGCCTATTGAAGGAATGAATCACTAGTGGATTAAAGCTCGGAGATAGTATCCAGGGACTGGTGGTAGGCTAGGGGCCAAACCAGGATAAATCTCAAGTGTTGACGTTCTACCTTTAAGCATTTAGCTTTATCAGCGATTTTTTCATTCATCTATCTCTTATTCACATTCTAGCTTGTTATCCAATTTATGCTGAGTAGTCTTACTCAGCTAAAGATTGAAGACAAATTATGCTAGCAAATCTGAGTAGTTGATAAGTTTTTATATCACACTCAGCACACATATAAAAACAGAACTTGCGAATAATTTTTGAAAACCAAAACGTAACCTAGATAACGCATTCACCCCCTATACTATTATTTATAGCCTGTTTACGGACTAACAGATAGCTTGATTTTTCATGGGTGAACAGTTTTTTTTGTTCAATGACATTCCCTCTACAATGTAGTAATCAACCCATAAGTGTTGGTGAGCCATGTGATGGAGTTGTTAACGTGCTCAACAATCCGAATCCTTCTTTGGGATTGCACCGGTTGTTTGACATTTTGGTCAACTGCTTGGTACTATTATGACTTTGATCATTTTGACCTTTGTTTGACTTATTTAGTAGTCAGTGGATGTTTCGTGGTTGGTGATCTTTCTGTCGATTATACGTCTTCGTAGGATGAAGCAAGTGCTATTACGCATTGTCTAAGTACATATGCTTGTCTATCAATTTCCCTCAAGAGTCAAATCATTTAAACTTGTATGGGATCCATTTATACCCAAATTAATTTCATGACATGATGTGTCACACATACTAAAAACATTATGTATATGTTTATGAGAATGCGTTATGTCATTGATAGAATATCAAGCAATTAAACAAAGTTCAATTTATTAAAAATTCGAAAGCCTTATGGGCAAAGTAGCTAGAAGCTAATTTATTACATCATCATATTTCAGTGCTAGTACCCCCCAAACCTGTCTATGGATTCAAAGTGCTCCATCCTATCCGCCTTCTCAAACACTTCTTGACAGCTTGAAAAGATGTCTGACCCAAACTTGTTCCTGTATGATGGCAGTTGTGAGCACGGGATTTTTACTCCCCACTCCTGAGTTCGATGATGAAGCTATAATTTTTCCCTTGTTAGCTTTTCACATTTTGCAAGGTCCCGAAATCATCTGGAAATCATCTGCCTTTTTTCTTTGGGCCTCATTTCCTATTTAAAAGCCCAAACCCAGAAAAGCCCACTAGACCATTCGATATCATTAACGATATTGATGGATATCGTTAACGATATAAATTCTTATCGTTAACGATATCGATCCTTATCGTTAACGATATTGAGTTGGCAGATAGACCAAAAACCAATTTCTTCATCTTTTAGTAAAAAACACCCATTTCCACCCCATAATTTTGGACTTTTTCCACCTAATACCCTATCATCATTATGCCAACTCATAAATGGGTGGAGAATAAAGGAAAGAAAGACAAAATGAGTAGGTGAACCACTACACCAAAAAAGTGGGACTTTTTGGATTGAAGGGAGCCCCATAAGGGGATTACACCAGCATAAGGGGGAATGAAAGGGGAAGAAAGAAAGGTTCTTGGAAATGAAGAAGAGAGAGCTCCCAATCCCACCAAGAAACAACCAAACAAAATCCCAAAAACACAAAAAATATAAACCAAACTTCAAAACTTCGAGATTTTAGAGCATTTCTAAGATCTAACTCAAGGGAAGAAGTAACTCTTGTTCTTCCCTTTCTCATCTCACAAACCAAATCTTGAAAGTTTCAGCCTTCCTACCAAAGGAGATTTTTACTCTCCATTTCCACCGAAAACCTGCAAAACCGAACCAAAGAAACGAGGAGGACTTTTTGGGTGTTTTCATGGACTAAACAAAGTGGATTCACAGCTGCTGGGTAAGCCTCTGAGTTCCTAGAGTCATGCTTACGTTTACTTTCTTTTTGTTTTGAAGTTTCATTTTGTTTTCGATTATTATCGTTTTCTGCGCACCATTCTATCTTTCATGATTTTCTGTATGATCTTAAAATCTGTTTTGCAATTTTCTTTACATTAACATATTCTACACATCCTGAGATTTCCGGAATGATAAAGATCATCAAAATCCATTAAGCATAGCAAAAGTTATGGTCATTTGAAGTTTGGATTATCTTTTTGCTATTTTTTGCTTTTTTTGTGTTTTCATGCAGGTCTGGAAAATCGATAGTGTAAATGATATCACATGATACCGTTAACGATATCGCCTAGTTTCGGTAACGATATCAGTGCTGGCAGAATGTATTTTTGCTTTGTTTCGCTCCATTTCAAATCGTTCGAGCCCGGAACAACCCGCTGAGACTATTCTAAGTCTGAAAACACATCATTGGGGGTAACAAACCTCTAAATTGTAATTATTTGGATCTGCATGTGATTTATTAATGTGCATGCTCACCTAGATTTACATTTCTAAATGTCGTTTTAGGTTACCCCCACTAAGAGAACAAAACGTGTTCCCTGGATAATCATCCTCACCACTTTGCCATGCGGTCATTTTCACTAATAAAATCGACCAACATACTTGTAAATAAAAACGAACCATTTTTATTCCAAATAATAACTTCAAACCATCGATGTTTTAATTAGGCCACAAGGGCCTCGCTAAAATCAAAATCGAACATACATGGTACACTTAGTACATATGTGTAAATATTGCACCGAATTTTATGCTAACCTTTGTGGATGCAGGTTAGATGTATGCCTAGGATTTATTTTCCTTCAGGTATTGTATATATTTGTACGGAAATTGTAATTCATAGATTAGGTGGGCGGTTGCATCTCCCGAGGTTATGTAACCTTTAATCTTTACTTTTGTTGCATTTACTTTTTCACATTTACTTAATGCTTGATGTTTGGATTTACCGTTTTATGCATGCGCGATAAACCTAAACTGAAAATACTTAGTTTAGTTCGAATATTATAAACATGATTTCTCATTCATAGTGTAATTTAACTCAAATGATGACGAAATAGATAACTCATCATGGACCCGAATCTCTACTTTGTGGTACAGATTAGGCATACAGGTCTAAGCTGTACCGAAATTTCCCCGAAGAGCTGATCCGGGTGGCGACTCTGTAACACAGACTAGAGATTCTGATCTCGAGTCTTTTGTACTTGGAACCCATTTATTTTCAAGCATAATCATCGGTCTCCCATAAGGGAACCTCTTTTCCAACGCTCTCTTCCAAGAGCCACAATCCATAGTTTTCGAAAACCCCACGCCCCATCTCACAGGGCCGGCGCCAAATGGTGTTCGCGTGGGACCACCGAAACATCATCCGCTCACAGTAATGCGCCATCTAGAAGCTTGGTTATCATCTCTGGTAGAGTTAAGTGAGCTCGAAGCTTGACTTGTGTAGCCATCCAATGCCCATAGTAAGATTTGAAGCTTTCACCTCGCTTTTGCCTTATAGCCTCCAGATGTTGCATCATGGTTTCCATTTGAGTGTTGAAACCATAATGCCCAATCATAGCCTGAGCAAGGCTATTCCAATCAGTAGCTGTGTCTAGTGGAAGGTGGTTGTACCATTCATTGACCGGGTGACCCAAGGTGATGATAAAGAGTTTAGCCATCATTCGTTTGCTGACTCTTAATTCCCTCATTACTATTTGGTAATGCGTTAAGTGAGTACGTGGGTCTCTAGAGCGCACATACTTTTTAAATTGCAGCATTGCAAAGTTTAGGGGTAAGCTCTCTTCATCCCCAATTATCGGTTGTGCCGAGTATGGATTCATGAGATGGATGCCGTGAGTGGCCAAGAACTGTTGCCATAATTCTACCATTCCTGGTTGTTGAAGGATGGCGTGCCCTGAGCTTCGATAAGAGCTATATTGCCCATGGGGAAATGTAGCAAAATTGGGCAGTTGAGATGCCTGGAACTATGAGGCCATTGACGTACTCGAACTAGAAATAGGTTGTTATGTCATTCTTTGATAACAAGGCCTTGGTATGAATGCCGGCTAGCAAAGCTACCTTGGGAAGAATTGGTTCTCAGATTGCTGTTAGAAAGGATTGGCAAAGCTATATCTTGGCTGCCCAATCTGAGCTTGGTTCTGGTTTAGTTGACTTTGTCCTACCCCGAACTGATAAAAGGTAGTAGGATTTGGGTGCATCACATGTGAGGTAGGAGGTCCCCCTGTTTTAGCCTCGCTAGTTGGACCCGTTGATAAGGGTGACCTCAGGGCTAGACACTACATTTTGAGCCCTCCTGGTGTGTTGGTGAATAAGTGATGCTAGTTTTTCATGATTTGCAAAGGCTGTTAGAGTAGTTGCAATCTCGGTGCTCACCGATGACTGTTGTGTTTTTTGAGAGTTCAATCCCATAAGGGATGGTTAATCCTCCCCCGCACCTTCTTATTATGGATTGGCTATTCTATCGAGGTTGAAAGATGTACGTTGAACTGAATCTGAATCGGAACCCGAGTCCTCACTTGAGTCAGTGTGAGGAACTCCCTCTAGATTGGCCATGATTGGAGAAATGCGGACCTAGCGGTGAGCAAGCCTTTTTCAAGCCCCTTTAATACATAAGTAGAAGATCAGACCATGCATGTAAGATTCCTGATGCGAATTATGGAAAAATGAGTGAGATGTAAATGTTATGGCTGCATTCACAAAGGGTTAACATGCCATGGTGTGAAATAAATAATATGTTTGTCAATCCATTTGAAACAAACAGGTTAGTCGTTAGGTAAAAATGAAAACAGGTGGACATGAAAATCCAACATCTAGGGTTGGATTTGAGATCTATATGATGTCTGTGTGACATCGTAATATGAGTGGTGTGTGAGCAGGCGACACGGAGCGGTGGGCCGAGAGCGCACGGATTCATTGGCGCGGTCCACCGGGGTGTTTTGAAAAAAAAGAAATAAAAGAAAAGAAAAAAGGGTTGAAAGAGAAAAAGGTGAAAAACGTTTAAGATCTGTTCGAACCTGAATCCGCCGTCTCTTAGTGTGGAGTTGCCACCTAGATTAGCTCTTTCCAAGAATTAGAGTCCTGTGAGGCTTAACGTCCAGGGGATGACCCACCAAGACACAGAGATTCAGGTCCGGGATAAGTTGCTTATTTCTTATATGATCACATTAAATTACATCTACAGAAAACTGTTTTCTTTTAATTGTGCATATTCGCACTTAGGTCGTTTTGGAGCTTATATGCATGAACCACGTATTGCGAAATAATAAATCATTCACAAAGCAGAAAAATAAACCATCCACAAAACAACAAGTAAATGCGGAAAATAAAAGCGGAAAATGAAAGTTACAACTTCAAAAATTAGGGGATGCAATCGCCAGCTAACCTATTAATTACATTTCCCAAAAATTGAAATTGCGATACCAAAGGAAAATTAAAATGCTAAACATACATCTAATCCTAATCTACCTGCATCCACAAAGGTTAGCACCGGGGATAACACGTATGTTTGATTTTGGATTTAGCGAGGCCCGCGTGGCCTAAAAAAACTCAATCACGATATTGTGTTTGTTCTTTAAATAAAAACCATTCATTTTTTTAGCATATTGGTTGCTCATTTTAATTAATGAAATTGCTCGCATGGTAAAAATTGTGGTCTGTTATCCGGGAAAATATTTTATTCCCTTCATGGGGGTGTTCTAACATACATCTCCTTATAATAAAAAAAAGATGAAGAAGAATTACAAAAATTGAAATAAAAATAAAAATAATTAAAATTCTAGGTTCATAGATGAAATCAAAAGAAGAAATCAAACACTGAAAGCACGAGATTTGCAGTTCTAGGAACTCAGAGGCTTACCCTTACTTAACGAATCCACGTCGAAGAATCCGATAGGTTCTTGAGAAATCCTCCTCGTCCTTTAAGTTTAGGTAAAAAAAGTTTTAGTAGAAAGTCCGAAAATTTTTCGTTTTATTCTTGAAAGCAAAGGTCGATCTAAAGCTATGTTTTTTTTATCCGATAATTTCGGGACCCCAATTATCGACAATGATCCTACTATTTATAGGAAAATCTCGAAAGATCCAAAAAAGGTAAATTTTCCGGCAAGGGGTCTCACCGGAAAAAAACTCTGGTGAGGCCCCTTGCGGTGGCTTTGACGAGGCCATGTGCCTCGCCAAAGCTTGGCAAGGCAGGGGCCTCGCCAAAGGCTTTGGCGAGGCTCAGCCTTGCCAAAGCTTGGCGAGGCTTGAGCCTCGCCGAGCCCCTTTCGGCGAGGTCCGCCTAGCTCGCCTTTGGCGATGCGGATCCCGGGATCAGATTTTTCGTCATGTTTTATTATTATTTTTTTTAATTTTTGAATTTTATTTATTTATTTATTTATTTTTTATTAATCATTATTTTTTTATTAATTTTCCGAATTAAGTAATTTTATTGGAAACGTTCTTTTCGAATTTAAAGACGAGGAGAATTCTCATTCGGATGCATCAGGATACTCGAAAATTATGTGATTCAAGGATAAAATCTCGAAAAAGCCATCATCATCGAACGCGTGAGCTGGTACAAAATCCCGTGCTCACAGCTACCCCTTGTGTGATAATTGCTGGTCATATAACCAGTATTATCACACGAAAAGGGCGGAGGGATAGAGAGAATACCTGACTTATGTGGTCGGTGACTTCCTGCTTTCAATTGATAAAATTAGCCTTCCTTTATTGCACTGTGTCTTCGTATAATTATCCGTTTCTTTCTTCGACATCATTAGGTGCTTGATGCCCCTTGCGGGGGGGTCTATCGTTTCTTTCTTCGGTTTCCCTGTTGTAGTCGGCAACCGTTTCATTCTTTGATTGATAAATGAGGCTGTTTCTTTCTTCGGCCGTCGAGATAACCGTTTCCTTCTTCGGTTGTATTTTGAATTTCCTGTAGATGTTGAATTGTTTCCTGACACAAATCAAAAAAAGAAAATAATGTTAATACATTTTACGATGAATGTTTTAGTTATTTGATTGAGTTTATGCGGAGCAAAAATTTTTGCCCCTTCAATCAAAAATTAAAACATTGAGGAATAAATGAGTTTGAGAAATATCGGGGATGTCCCGTGCATCGTTCCGTGGTGTTGAGAGGCTTCCATCGCAAAATAATAAAACAAATAGATAGGTGGGGCCCACTTATTTTCCTTATAAATATGGCCTCACCTTCTTTATTCTTTCACTTTTCATACTCATCCTCTCTTTCTAAACACTTTTACTCTCCCTTCTCTCTAGCAAAATGTTGCCAAAGGTAGCTGGTAGGGGACTCCGCTTCACCCCCAGTCTCGCTCCTCGACCTATTGATGATCCTGGAGTATTTTCTGTTAACATTGACGTTGCATACGGTTTGGCGGCGACCGATACTATGCTGGGGTTTACCATTATTTCCCCGATAGATACGCTGGACCCTAATTTTCTAGCTCAGCCTCACCTATCCCGGATAGAGGTATTTGCTAAATACACTTTTATTTACCATTTTTAATGTGATTTTATACTGTTTAGAACTAGATTTGAACTGATCCTTAAGCCATGTCGTGGAATTTTAATCTAGAAATAATAAACATAGATGAATCTAGGTCCACCGGAATTTTTTCCGGTGGAAAACAAGAACATCCGGTGAGGGCTAGACCCTCGCCAAATACTCTGGCAAGGGGCTCCTCATAGGGCCCTCGCCAGACTCTCTAGCGAGGGTCCTTAGGACCCTCACCAAAGTCTTTGGTGAGGATCCGTAGGGACCCTCGCCAGAGTCTCTGGCGAGGGTCCTTTGGGACCCTCGGAGAGTCTCTAGCGAGGGTCCTTAGGACTCCTCGCCAGAGAAGCCTGGCTCGGTCTCGAGGGCTCGTCGGATTTTTCCAGCGGCGCACCTCGGGGCCCCGTCGCTCCTATAGGTATATATTATTTATATTTTTATTTATTTTATTTTTATTTATTTTTATATTTTTTTGAAAAAAAAGAAAGGAAAATAATTAAAACTTGGAGTCCAAACGTGTTTTGGACCCTATAATTTTTAAAGAAAATATTTGTCTAAAAGGTAATCAGACTCAGATTCTAAATTTTTTTCTTTTAGATCCAAAAATATCTGAAGATTTTTAAGAAATGTAGGAAGAAAATAATTTGAAAATAAAGTTCAGGACCCAAACGTGTTTTGGATCCAAAATTAAGAGAAATTGATAGAAAAATTATTTTGGTATTTTTCTCGCCGTTTTGTGTTTAATTGCGTATTATTTGATTTTGTTTGTAGTCTCCCATACTTCACCCTATAGGTGGGTATACCACCATACAGACATGGTACAGTCATGCCTCTTTTCACCCAGAGCTTGTCCAGGCCACCGGATTTAGTCCTTTGGAGCGATCTTTACGGCCTACATTATTGCTGTAAGCAATGTTGATTGCGCTTACTTAGAGGTGGTGCGACATTTCGCACACTTTCCATTTCCCGATCGGGGAGGTTACCATTACTCCCTCTGACATTGTAGCGATCACTGGTCTATCATGGGCTGGTACTGTGATCTGATTTGACACCTTTTTGGAGCAATTCTTTAAGGCTCCCACCGCTTGTAACCGCGTTATAGACTTGCTCGGTGTCGACCCCAGAGGTCGGTCATTGAGTTATGGTGCGTTGTTCGATTACTGGACGAGTCGATAGTCTATTTCCGAGGCTGAGATTCCTTTGTATGTCCGGTCATTTTTAGCCACCTTGATGAGTATCACATTCTTCCCGGTCTCGAACAGTGAGATCAATTATGGGTTGATTGAGCCGCTAGCGGACCTGGATGAGGTTAGTGGCCTTAACTAGCCACGGGCGATCCTGGCTCAGACATATTTTACTCTTGACTTGGCTGTTCGGGGTCGCGTACGCTCGCTACGTTGCTGCCTCATGGTTCTTCAGGTATTGTCTGCTTACCTTATAAATTGCATACGTCAATTTTTTTTATTGATTAACCTCTTTATTTTTGTAGGCGTGGGCCTTCTTCTTTTAGTTTCTTCCAACCCCGCAGTTTGCTGATGCTTTGGAAGATGCCCCGTGTATGGCCTGGATTTGTTCATCTTTCGAGGGGGATGTTTTGGATTCCGCTGGCTACTATCAGCATCTTTGCGAGTTGACTCTTGAGTAGGTGATGGACCTCGTTTATATTGATATGATCACCCTTTTTATCTTCAAATTTATTCTGACTTTGTTATTCTTTCTTTTCAGGTGGAGCGTAATCCGTAGAGGGGCTTCCCACTCTATCAAATGGTGAAGGAGATCTGACGAGATGTGTATCACAACCGCTTCATCCTTGAGGGTTCTAGGACCTGTGAGCGGTACCTAGGTGAGCGTATTCAATTCTGGCGGACCAAGCCAGTGTCTGATAGGCGCATTCCGCCTGCGCCTCCCACCGGACTATTTTGGGCGCATTTGGTGATCTCGAGGAGAGGGAGGTACTCTTCGAGGAGCATGGCATGAGGCTCTCAAGACATCATGGTAACTACAAGGCCTTTATTCGGGAGAGGTTGCTCCTGCTTCGTCCACCGGCTCAACCCGAGGAGGCGCGTCCCCCTTCTCGTGTTAGGGGTCCGAGAGTTGATGGTGGTTCTGGTGCAGGTGCTAACGGCACTGGAGTGGGATGCCGGGTATGAAATGTGTTAATCTTTTTATTCACGTTGATCCGTTTTTTACTATTCGTCTGTCTTAGTAGGAGTTCACCCGGAAAAGGGTTCGAGTGCCTAATCTGAAAGCTACGATTGGGGGGTAAGCATATCTTTGCCGGGAGTTGTTGAAGGGAGGTTCGTGATTCCCCTCGACTCTACCTTCTACCTGATGGGTTCCATGGGGACCTCGCGGGAGGTGCCTCTTCCCCCGAGCTTTCACACCTTGGCTTATGATCCTTTCGACACTACTCATGTGAGTTTTAGACCACCAGTGATCTTTGGAGATGTCTTGACATTTGTTTACTCACTCCTTTCCTTTTGCAGGTCATACGTGAGGAGATGGATCGGGTGGCCCGCCAGTCTTTTGCATTGAGGGACCTAATGCTTTCGCAGGATGGGGTCACACAAGTATGTCATTTTTCTTTACCTGTCATATGCGATGCATGAAATGTCATGTTTTTTTTACATACATGGATGTGATTTTTGTGACATGTTTTATGATTGTAGGATATGGCAGCGGGGAGTGTGGAATTCGAGCAGCGCTATCGGGAGCTTGTGGTCGCTTCCAATCACTGGATATCAACCATCGTAGCCTTGAGGTTAGCCATCAGGAGCTGGGAGTCCGTTATCAGGGTTTGGAGACTCAGCATCAGAGTTTGCAAGCTCAGTATCAGGAGTTGCTGCGGCAGAATGCTACGGTAGAATGCTGCAGCAGAGCAGGTTCAAGCTGAATGGCGGGCATCCACCTTGGGTCCTCACCAGCTTCTTAAATTTGATATCGATTCCCTACTTGATGATGGCCCAGATGCTGGGCGACTCTTCACTCCAGAATGGGACGCCGGTTTTCTTCACACTTCCCAGCCTCCTCCTATGTCCAGTTCAGCGGATGGTGCTCCCGGAAGACTGGGTGTTGAGGACCTTGAGATATCCACCATGGTGCCCCGAGATACAGTGGGTGGAGATAACGAGTAAACAACGCGTGCTTAGGAGTTCCCCCTTTAGCTTGAGTTTTAGATTCCTCTTTTTTTTCGAACTGAACTTTTTAGATAGCTCCTCTTTGTAGAAAAAAGCAAACTTCTGATATGAAAGAAAAGGGGACTTTGGCCTTCTACAGTGCTGGGTCCCCACATGTGGTGTTTTATTTCATGAATATGATTGCTTTCTTGTGAATGCTTTTCGTATATGTATGAATGAATGTTAATGCTAATGTATGTGGTTAATATGTGTAGGCAACACCGGTCTTGAGGGATTTTCTTTAGCTTTCTTCCTTTCTGATGTCAACCCATAATGAGTGCCTTAGGATCTTTCTCCGCACTATTCGGGGACCCAATTGGCGGAGGATTGAGAGTTTTGGTCTGCAGGGTCTTCAGTACCTTACTTCCAGGCCTGTGAACATGGCCTTCATTTGTGCTGCTCTGAAGTTTTGGGATCCCGCCACTCATGTCTTTCATTTTTCCAACTTCGAGCTTTACCCCTTGGTTGAGGAGTTTCATGCTATTTTGGGGCTCCCTTTTCCGAAGGAATCAATGCCAATATCTCCTACGAGACTATCCTTCGCCTTTCCTTCTTTCCACTTTGGAGGTGAGGATAAGCTGAAGGGTTTATGGAACCTGGAGTCAAGTGGGCGCTTTTTATCAGCTCCCCCTGATGTTGGCGGCTTCCAAGTTGAAGCTGTTCTTAGCTGGTGTGAGAATACACCCAGCAGTCATCTAGCTTGGCCCTCGATGGTGACTCTGCTTCTTCTGGCGGAGTTTGTTTGTGGGGTTGGAGCGATTGCCCCTTTCCACTTACTGTCAGTGATTGACCCACTCTCCACAGGCCTTTCTCCGGCAGCTTTAGCCTTGGCCGAGAGTCTGGTTCACTTGGACGCTACTTCGGTGAACCTGGACTTAGTAGGAGACCATTTTGCCTTGCTCTAGGTAATTCTCCTTCCTTACCTCTTTCTTTTGTGATTTTAGTTGTTTGTTTAACCAAATGGATTAACGTAGGTGTGGCTGTTGGAGAAGCTTGGCTTGATTGCTGATCCACGCTTAGGGAAGGCTCGGTATCTCACTTCGCATTATGGTCCTCGAGGCTTTACTAGGAAGGACCATCGGTCATTGAGTGAGGATGCTTGGGTCGAGATCCTGGGCTCCTACCATTCTTCTGAGGTTCACTGGCTCAGTCCTTGGTTGGAGATTCCATTCATAGTTACAGACGTCCATTATTCTAGTGTTTTGTTGATGGGGTTGTTTGGCGTTACGTCCTATTCCCCTTCTCGTCTGTGCAGGCAGTACAGGCGTCAGCAATGGGTTCCTCGATCTCTATGCTTGACCTGTTTCCACGACTTTGGTGCTGACACACCTGATGCTCTACAGAGGCTTTGGGCACATGCTCGAGTTGTTATGTTAGATTGCACCACCCTTGAGATCACAGATACTGATGAATTCTACCGTGGATGGCTTAGTGAGATCAAGGTTCACCCCGATGCTGATTAGCATTTCATGGTGTCTTGTGAATGGGAGAAGGATGAAGATGGTTTGGACCCTCTTCCCCATACTTCGAGGAAGCGTGTACGGTGGAATGACTGGCACCCTTAGATCTTATTTGTTTTAGCCATTTGTTTTCTGACTCGTGTTTTTGACTTATTCTTGGATTATGAAATTTTGTCAAATTTTAATTACTTGCGATATTCTGTGTGCACAGTATTCATATAAACATAAACATAAATCTTTGCAAACACAATACATTTCATTAAACGACTTTATAAAGGGTCCAAGTTTTCCAATGATTTGAGTCCTACCGCCAGTTAGCCTGGAGCAGGTTTTCTAACCCGCAATCCCTCTATTCCTCACCGTGTCCTAATTTTTGCTTGAGCCGCCCTTCACGGGTTTTCAACTCAGCAGACAATTCTGACTTTTATACAAGAATGGTCCTAATTGTTGCCCAAACGGCCAAATGCCATTTGGCGGACTGGTTTCTCTCTTTTTTAGTGTACCGCTTTTGTAAATTTATTTCTTTTGCTTTTACACATGGTAGCGCTTGAGCTTATCTTGATTGACTGGATTGACGAATTCGTTTCCCTCCATGTCCATGATCTTGGCAACTCCTTTGCTCAAGATTTTCTTAATGACATAAGGGCCTTCCCAGTTCGGGCAAAACTTTCCACATTGATCCGCATTTGAGGGTCTCATTTGTTTCAAAACCAAGTCTCCCACTTTTAATGGTTGGCTTCTGGCCCTAATTTGACTGTTGTATGCCCTAGCCATGCGTTGTTGGTACATCTGCAAATGATCTAGTGCCTTTAACCGCTATTAGCCAATCATGTTCAGTTGTTCAAATCTGGCCTTTGCCCATTCTGACTCCTCTAACCTCGCCCCCAGAGCTACTCAAAGCGATTTCACATCCATTTCCACCTGTAAAACTACTTCCATCCCATATACTAACGAGAAAGGAGTTTGATTGGTGGGAGTTTTGACGCTCATCCTGTATCCCCATACTGTGAATGGCAACTTATCAGCCCAGTCCCTATAGGTAACAACCATCTTGCTCAGGATTTTCTTAATCGCCTTGTTAGCTACTTCTATTGCTCCATGAGCTTATGGCCTGTATGGTGATGATCGATGGTGCTCGATCCTAAATTTCCTCATTAGGTCTGATGTGGCTCCTTAGAATTGAACCCCACTATCCGATACAATGTGATATGGGATGCCATAGCGGGCGAATATATGCTTTTCAATGAACTTGGCCATCTTCTTAGTGTTGATGTTGGTGTAGGATTCGGCTTCCACCCATTTTGAAAAGTAGTCGACTGCTACTATAATGAATCAATGTCCATTAGTCGAGTTTGGCCGAATCTCGCCAATAATGTCGATGCCCCACGCTGAGAATGGCCAAGGAGTAGATAAGCTATGGAGTTCGGATGGGGCTAGACGGTTGATGTCACCGTAAATCTGGCACTCGTGGCACTTTCGTACTTTTGATACGTAGTCTGTAACCATTGTTGTCCAATAATGGCCCTGACATTGTATTTTCTTAGCTAGTGCTATCCCATTCATGTGTGGACCACAATTTCCCGCGTGCATCTGTCGCATTACCAACAGCACCTCCTGTTCTGTGAGACATCTTAACAGCATTCCTTCTAATGTTCGTTTGAACAGGTCCCCTTCTACTAGAAGGAATTGAGTCGCTATTCATCGTAATGAGGTTCTTTCAGAGTTTGTTGTGCCTTCTAGGTATTCCCCGGTCTGTAAAAATTTGACGATGTCGAAGGACCAATTCCCAATAACTTGTTGGTCCTCTGTTTCCAATAGGCGACAGTAGAAGGGTTCTTTGGCCATTTACAGTACGACGGGTTTGATTAACTGAGTTTTAGGGCCCTCCCACATTGATGCTAGTGTAGCGAGTGCATCTGCCATTTGGTTTTCATCCCTGGGCACTTGTTTGAAGATGCATTTGGAAAATTTTTATGAGATTTTCCATACTGCCTCCACATAAGGATGGAGTGATTCTTCTCTTATTTCCCAGTCGCCAGTGACTTGTTTAATAACCAGGGCTGAGTCTCTAACCATTGATACTTCTTTTGCCCGTACCTTTCGAAGTGCTTCTAACCTAAATAAGCAAGCTTCATATTCTGGCTCGTTGTTTATTACTGGGAATTCCAATCGTTTGGAAAGGGGTATAACTTCGTTTTGTGGTGTTATCAAAACAACACCTAGGCCAGCTCCGAATCTGTTCATTGCACCGTCGAAGAACATTTTCCACTCTGCACCAGCGTCCTCTATCAATGCTAGTTGCTCATCTGAAAATTCAAGATTTTCAACGTAATCAGAGTCTAAGGGTTGATTTCCCAAAAATTCAACGACTGCTCATCCCTTAATGACTTTTTTGGTCACATATTTGATGTCGAATTCAAATAATAGCAATAACCATCGTGAGAGTTTTCCAGCTAGTGTTGGTGACTGGCACAAGTACTTCATCGGGTCTATCTTCACGATGGCTTTTATCCGGTAAGATTGGAAGTAATGACGTAGTTTCTTTGTCAACCAAACCATCATTGTGCAGATTTTCTCCACCAAGGTGTAGCGTGACTCATACTCGAGTAATTTCTTACTCAAGTAGTACACTGCATGTTCACTTTTATCTTCGTGTTCTTGCATCAACATGGCTCCAACTGATGATTCCTCAATTGCTAGGTATAGGATCAGGGGCCTTCCAGGTTCTGATGGGCGGAGGACGGGTGGGCTTAACAAGTATTGTTTAATCTTGTCAAACGCTACTTGGCACTGGTCGTTCCAAACTACTGGCTAGTCCTTTCATAGTAGTTTGAAGATTGGCTCGCAGATGGTAGTGAGTTTGGCGATGAATCTGCTTACATACTGTAGAGATCCTAAGAAAGATCGAACTTCTTTCTTAGTTTTTGGTGTTGGCATATCCCTAATGGCTTTTGTTTTATTAGGATCCATCTCGATTCCTTTTTGGCTGACTATATACCCCAGGAGTTTTCCTGATGTAACCCTAAATATGCACATTTTAGGATTCACGCATAGATTATACTTCTCGATTCAGGTGAGAAATTTATCTAGGATAGCTGGATGTTCCTCCCTGGTGTTAGACTTCACAAGCATGTCATCCACATAAACTTCCACCTCCTTGTGGATCATATCATGTAGGAGGGTTGTGACAGCCCGCTGATATGTTGCACCAGCATTTTTCAAGCCAAACGGCATTACCTTGTAGCAGTATATGCCCCATTCAGTGATGAAAGTTATCTTGATCTTGTCGGTTATTGCCATTATTATCTGGTTATAGCCTAAGAAGCTATCCATGAAGGAATACATAGCTGCCCTTGCTGCGCTATCAACCAGTACATCAATGTGGGGTAGGGGGAAATCATCCTTTGGGGAGGCTTTATTCAGATCCCTGAAATCCACGCAAACTCTGACCTTTCCATCCTTCTTTGCCACTGGGACATTGTTGGCTAGCCACGTCAGGTATTTAACCACTTCTAAGAATTTTGCTTCAATCTGCTTTGCCAGTTCAATCTTGACCTTTTCTGCCCATTCCGGCCTTAAGCGACGTAGCTTCTGTTTTACCGGCTTAATCCATGGGTTAGTAGGGATACGGTGCTCTACTATCTGTCTGTCCACTCCAGGCATGTCCTCATATAACCAAGCAAACGCTGTCACATGCCATTTAAGTACATTTGTGATCTCTATTTTTTCTTCAGGATTCAAATCATTGGAAATTGTCACAATTTTTGGTGACTCATTTGTACCCATGTTAATTTCGTTTAATGATGTATCATGAATGTTAAAGATGTTATGTGTATGATCATATGAATGCATGGTGCCATCAGGCAGAACATCAAGCAAGTAAGCAAAATTGTTGTACTTCATTGAATTGGCCTCGTAGGCAAAATTGTCAAAAACATCAGAAATGTTCATTATTACATCATCTATATCCTCCTCCATGGGCGGAGGGGCTTCAGTTGTTGCAGCAACCGGTGCGTTAGTGGTAGGTTCTTCCTCGAGAGTGGTTTGTGCCAGCTTTTCAGTGAGGAGCTTGATAGTGCCTGTATCGCCTTTCTTCATCAGCTCGTTAACAGCCTTGGTGAAAGCTGCCATTGCATCTTCCAGTACTCTTCCCTTTCCAGACTCCTCTATTGGGGTTACCGCTAGGGTTGGTTTTTCTTCCAGATCAGCATCAACGGGGGGTTCAATTAGCTTGCCAGTCCTGAAGTCAAATACGTCATTAAATATCTCGAGCCCCTTGACTTCCTCTTCATTCAAGATCATCGGTTCGGGCTCTCCCAGGTATGCCTTAGTGCCTTCGGCTTCGCAGACACTCACCATGTTACAGAACATGGGCCGTTTGTGTTTGTACATCTTCATACCCGGGGTGAAACCCAGGCTTAAACCAGGTGAGACAAGGATAGAATCAATGGCCCTGATAATCCCCTGATGGTTTTTTCCCAAGCCTTTTCCAGGGATGAAACCCTCCTTCATTTGAGCTCTAAGGCTTCTAGGGAAAAAATAATATCCCTTTGGGGTTCCACGCTGCTTTTCTTTTCTTCAGTGGCCATTGCCACCCTTAGTCCTCGCATTGTTCTCTCCTCAAATGCAGCAGCCGCCATCATTGATTCCTCATCAACCTCGATCATCACTGGCCTCCCTTTATGAATGAGCTTTATCTTCTGGTGGAGAGTAGAAGGGACTGCCCCTATTGCGTGGATCCACGGCCTGCCGAGAAGCAACGAATAAGTTACTGGAATATCCAGCATAGTGAACTTCACATTAGAGGTCACTCCTCCAGCGGTGACCTCTACTACAAAGCTTCCTACTACACCTCTCTTCGTATCATCGTAAGCTCAGATTACCGTGTCAGATTTAGCGAGCATATCTTCCATTAGCCCTAAGTGAGGTAGGACCTTAAGAGGACAGAGATTGAGAGCTGAGCCATCATCTACCATCACACATGGTATTGTGCGATAAAAAATTTAAACTCGGATAAATAAGGCACTGTTATGCAACCCCAGCTCCTGCGGTAGCTCCGATTGATCAAAAGTTATGGATGACATTTAAGGAGGAGCAATTCCTTCCCTAATAGCAGCACACATCTCGATCACTGAGGTGTTAGGCATGGTAGGAATCTCCATCAGCCTTTTGACTAAGCCCATTCTATGCTTTTGCTATGTCTCAAGCAACCTCCAGATGCTGTATTTAGCCTGAGTTCCCTTCAACTGATTTATCAAAGGGTCTATGTCTAGCATATCTTCGTCCACCTTTGGAGGTAGAGGTGGTTCAGGCTGTTCTCTTGCTATTTCCTCTGGCCTGGAGTCATTGAGTTGTACAGTCTCATCCCTTCTGAAGACTTTGCCACTCCGAGTGACCCTTAGTACTCCAGTCTCCATCACTCTTGTTTCCCTAGAATTGACCCAAGGGTACTGGTCATATCCATCTTCCGATTGGCCACGTCATCCCTTCAACTTGTACGAATCCAAGCTTATGGGCTTCTTCCCCCCAGAAATATTCTCCCCCCCAGTCAAGGTTCCTTCTTCGGGTTTCTTCTTCCTTCTTGACTTGGGGACATATGCATCGAGATCAATTGGCACCCTTGCTGGTGCTTTCTCGGATTCCACCTTTATTGCGTCTCTCCATGGTTCACCTTCCCCTGCTGAGAACACTTCTGCCAAAGGATCATCTTCAGGGCCTTCATCTTCATCAACCACTGCATTTACCACTGGATTAGATCGAGATAGCATTGCTAGGGCAGAATCAGTGGGTATCCTTGATCCTACTGCGTGGACCTTACGGTGCCTGGTCATTATCTCCTTGTCGAGATGATGAGCATGAAAAGATAATTCCTCAAAATCTAGGACTGTCAGCCGTGATAAGTGATAGCGATACCAATCTAGAGATCCACCTATTATTAGTTGTACTGCAGAAGGTTCAGATGGTCTTAGCGCCAGCACTAGGTATATAAACATCCACCGCTTTACGTAGTCGGTGAGTGATTCTCCTTCCCTCTATACATAAGCAAGTAGATCTCGCATGGTTTGTTTCGGAGGTTCTAAAAATGCGAACTCCGCCTGGAACTCTACAGAGATGTAGTTCCAATTTCTCTTGGTCTCAACTGGCTGCATCTCGTACCACTGACTAGCTACTCCCGCTAATGAGCACGGAAATAGTGTGGCTATCATATCTTGAGAAAGACCCTGTGCTCGACATAGGATATAAAATTTGGACAAGTGGGAAGACGGTGCATCATTCCCATTAAAAACTGACATACCGGCTAGGTTAAAGCTAGCCCTCGGGGCTTTTCCCCGTTCTCTAATCACTCCATTGCTAGACTCAGATTCGAGTATCTCCATCACATCGTCTGAGTCCATCACCGACTCAATCACCATCACATATTCCTCTCCTTTACCAACCGGTGCTTCTCCTGAAAATTCATTCCCTATACGAAGCGACGTAGGTTTCTGGCCGGTGAATACCGGCATCCCAGCAAAGTTGATCCCAATGGCTTTAATCTTCCCCCCGCACCCTCGATGTTTAGACTCTTCCTCCAGCATATTCAAAACCCGATTAGGATCGCTTCCCGACCCAACCATCATCACGAATTCTCCAAGCCCTTTAGATAGGCAGCTCAAGACCTTCCGCTCATCTAGTCTCGAGTTAATCATTCCTACCCTCTCCTCAAAATTCGGTAAAGGGTTGCTCTTCGTGTTGGGCTTGAGTGCTAGCTCACGAATGACCTTATCTGCCACCAGCTTCTGAATGGCTTTTAATAGCTCCTTGCAGTTATTTGTACGATGTCCCACGGCCACATGATAATGGCAGTAATTATTCTTCTCCTTTGGCTTGGGAGGGATATGCTTCTTCAGACTTTATAGTTGATTAAGTTCACGTAGCTTGGTGAACAAGAACCCCAAATTAGTAGCATATGGCGAGATGCCATGGTATTCTTCCTTTGGTAACCTAACAGTGGCTACCTTCTCTTCATTCATCAATTGTACTGCTAGCTGCTTCGCTTTCACATGCACCAGATTGGAATCATTCTTTTTCTAATAGGGCTTAACAACCTGCTGCCCTATCTCCGCCTCCATCGCATCATAGCGCTTTATCTTCTCGGCTCTAATGAAGACCTCCTGATAGCTATGAAATGTCTCAGACACTAATCTCTTTAGGTAAGATGGCAGTGCACCATCTAAGAGCTTCACAATCATTTCCGGTAAAGATAAGCGAGACTGTAAGCGTACTTGCATAGCCATCCATCTCTCAGACACTAATTCTCTCTCGGTTATTGCTTCACCACCTCTAAGTTCTACATGGTTGTGATTATTAGAGTATTGAACCCATAATGGTCCACCATTGCCTGGGATAAACATCCCCAATCGTAAGCTACTTCTATCGGCAAGTGACTATACCACTCTTTTACTGGGCTTCCCAACGTAACAATAAACAATTTCGCCATCATTCAATCACTAATTCTCAAAGCCCTCATCACATTTTGATAATGTGCAATATGTGCACGAGGATCGATGTTGCCTGTGTACTTCTCAAATTGAGGCATAGCAAAGGTTGGCGGTAAAGTATCCTCATCCCCAACTGTGGGCTGCACTGGGATTGTACCCCCCAGCCCATGAACATGAGTGGCTAAGAAATGTCTCCACAGTTTAGCCATTCCAGGCTATTGAAGGATACTGTTTGGGGTCTCTGAGAAGCCCCCATACTACGAACTTGAGTAGTACTACCCCGGACCCTGAAATGTTTGAGAAGGGCCGCCCCAGCTGGGCATGGTGGGCTGAGCCACCCCTTGAGCAAAAGAAATGAAATTAGAAGAGGGCCTAATCTCTGAAGACCCCACTGCCCTTAGGCTAAAAGAAGCATGCCCCAGCTACCCCTGAAGGAACTGGCCGCCCATCTGTGGCTCATACACTATTTGTGATTGATCCTGATAGAGTGCAGGGTTGATTATGCCAGCACTTGGAAACATTGAAGGTCCGCCTGTTAGAGTTGTGCCGCCAGCATTTGGCACCACATCATTTACCCTCTGCTCGGGCTACCCAGTTCTAGTGTGACAGTTGAAGAGTGACCAAAACTGTTCACTATTGGAAAAAGCGTTCATAGCTGCAGCAATCTCGGCGCCCACCGACGATTGATTTGTTGGCAGGTTCTAAGCCGCTCCAAGAGTTTGCTCGTTAATCACATTCTCTTCTTGCTGGTTAGACATGTTGCGGAAGCTGCGAGGAGTATCTTGACCAGAATCCGAGCTAGAGTCGATGTACGGAACTCCTTCCTGATGAGCCGTGACTGGGGATAAATGGAACAGCCGGCTAAACGCCCTACTCCAAGTTTTCTGATGAAGTGGCTTTTTCCTAGCTGATATACATAAGGAGTTCGTTAGGGAATGCATGTAAAATCATGATGCGTGAGATGTTTAATGTTATGGCTGCAGAAAAGGGTTAGCGTGCCATGATGTAAGATAAAATTACACACAAAAAAGAACAGAATCGTTAGTCTATGCGATGAATGAAGGTCCATTGGTTTTGAGATCTGTATCCTATCCTTGGGACAACGTAAAGTGGAATGATGTAATGAAGTGGCCTAAATTACCCATGTGGTGATAGGTCAAAGGTTTGAGAGCTAATTCTCTTTATGTGTGAGTAGGCTGTGTGATTAACTCTAATGCAAGGTATTCCCTAAATGCATGGAGAAAATTACCGCAAGTAACACATAAATGAATGTTTTGGTCGTTTTACCCCTATCGGGCCAAAGTCTTAGATGTCAATAGACATCATCACTAAAGGTATGTAGTGATGCGTGAGCGAAAATTCGCCGTACGAGGGCTTGGGTTAGGACATCAACTGGGATGTCCTTTGGTTTTACGTTTACCTAAGGTAGGCTTTTGGTGTATGCGGGTACCCTAGAAGGGCAATAATTTGGATGCCAAATGGGCATCGTGCCTGGATTTTGGTGAGTTTGATGAGTCGGATGTCATGTGGACATCACGCAGAAATGTGGGTGAGTGATGCAACAAGATTCTAGTTAGTTTCAGGTCATCCTAAGGTGACACTATCTCGAGTGTCGACTAAGTTCCTACGTATGAGTGACATCAAACCATGCTTACTATCATGAGTGTGTGCGTTCAAGTGTCTGCAATAAGATTCGTGGTTAGCATGGCATACAATGTATGATGAGTCGGAAAGTGATAAACACTTAGCACATATTATCTTTCTTCCAACCATACAACTCCCGCACATAGGGTTTTTGGCTAGTCTCTATCCTAAGGTTTGATTCATCTTAGTACTGCAAGGATACTAAGGAGCGCACCTGCAGGAAACTATAATGCATGATCGCGTGTTTGGGTAACAACCTAGGGAAAATGGCTACAGTTTATTTACATGAGGGTTTATAAGTGGGTTGAGGATGTAGAAGGTTTTTGTTGCACTGAAATACACTCCAAGCCTCTCCCCAAATAGGTTCTAACGAGGGAGGTACAAGCGATATGGCAACAAGTGCCCTACTCGCTCAAGTACTATCTTTTCTCCAGGAGGAAGATTAGTACAAGAGAAAGCTTCGTGGTAATAGGGGTACCTTAGACTTATGGGCTAATCCCTTCTATTGCAATATGTTATTATGAATATGTCAAAATTAAGAGAAAATGGAATAATGTGATCAATAATTTTCGGCACTTATCCAAAAACTAAAACCTTTGGAAAAAACAAGTTTCAGAAAAAATCCCCAGCGGAGTCGCCACTGTGAGCGTGCGACACGGAGTGGTGGGCCGAGAGCACACAGATTCATAGGCGCGGTCCACCGGGGTGTTTTGAAAAAAAAGAAATAAAAGATAAGAAAAAAAAGGTTGAAAGAGAAAAAGGCGAAAAACGTTTAAGATAGGTTCGTACCCGAATCTACTGTCTGTTAGTGTGGAGTCGCCACCTGGATTAGCTCTTTCCAGGAATTAGAGTCCTGTGAGGCTTAACGTCCAGGAGACGGCCCACCAAGACATAGAGATTCGGGTCCGGGATAAGTTGCTTATTTCTTATATGATCACATTAAATTACATCTACAAAAGACCATTTTCTTTTAATTGTGCATATTCACACTTAGGTCGTTTTGGAGTTTATATGCATGAACCACGTATTGCGAAATAATAAATCATTCACAAAGCGGAAAAATAAACCATCCACAAAATAATAAGTAAATGCGGAAAGTAAAAGTGGAAAATGAAAGTTACAAGGCTTCAAAAATTGGGGGATGCAACCGCCTGCTAACCTATTAATTACGTTTCCCAAAAATTGAAATTGCGATACCGAAGGAAAATTAAACTCCTAAACATACATCTAATCCTAATCTACCTACATCCACAAAGGTTAGCACTGGGGATAACACTTATGTTCGATTTTGGATTTAGCGAGGCCCGCGTGGTCTAAAAAAACTCAATAAAGATATTGTGTTTGTTGTTTAAATAAAAACCATTCATTTTATTAGCATATTGGTTGCTCATTTTAATTAATGAAATTGCTTGCATGGTAAAAAGTGTTGTCTGTTATCCGCGAAAATATTTTATTCCCTTCGTGGGGGTGTTCTAACATACATCTCCTTATAATAAAGAAAAAGATGAAGAAGAATTACAACAATTGAAATAAAAATAAAAATAATTAAAATTCTGGGTTCATAGATGAAATCAAAAGAAGAAATCAAACACTAAAAGCACGATATTTGTAATTCTAGGAACTCAAGGGCTTACCCTTACTTAACGAATCCATGTCGAAGAATCCGATCGGTTCTTGAGAAATCCTCCTCGTCCTTTAAGTTTAGGTAAAAAAAGTTGTAGTAGAAAGTCCGAAAATTGTTCGTTTTATTCTTGAAAGCAAAGGTCGTTCTAAAGCTATGTTTTTTTTATCTGATAATTTCAGGACCCCGATTATCGAGAATGATCCTACTATTTATAGGAAAATCCCGAAAAATCCAAAAAAGGTAAGATTTTCCGGCAAAAGGTCTCACCAGAAAAAAACTCTGACGAGGCCCCTTGCAGCGGCTTTGGCGAGGCCATGTGCCTCGCCAAGCTCTTTGGCGAGGCAGGGGCCTCACCGAGCCCCTTTCGGCAAGGTCCGCCTCGCTAGCCTTTGGCGATGCGGATCCACAGATCAGATTTTCCACCATGTTTTATTATTATTTTTTTTAATTTTTGAATTTTATTTATTTATTTATTTATTTTTATTAATTATTATTTTTTATTAATTTTCTGAATTTAGTAATTTTATTGGAAACGTTCTTTTCAAATTTAAAGACGAGGAGAATTCTCATTCGGATGCATCAGGATACTCGAAAGTTGTGTGATTCAAGGATAAAATCCCAGAAAAGCCGTCATCATCAAACGCGCGAGCTGGTACAAAATTCCGTGCTCACATGGTGTAAGTGAGGTGACCAAGTTACCCATGTGGTAAAAGGTTAATATTTTGAGATTTCGTACTATGACTAGATCTCATGGAATCTGGAGGTCAAAATTATTTTGGGTAAGAAATGCGACATACCCTGATGAAATCAGATAAGATGAAAACAACCACCGTATGTAGCCATTGAATGAATGATTTGGTTATCTTGCCCAATTAGGGTGGAGTTTCAGATACTAGTGTGGTCATCGTTATTTGAGGGTATGTGGTGATGCATGAATGATTACCCCGTGTGGGTAAATGGTTTTAGTATTCGACGTATACCCTTGAAGATTTGGTAAGATAGGATTTCTGAAATAAGTTAGCCCTATGTGGGATTAGGTTCAGATGCCAGTAGGGACATCATGTGATGTGGGAAAAAATAGTTTTGGTAGGTATTTGCCCCGTTTTGGCTAGGTGGTATGTGCGATTGCTCTATGTAAGCTATCAGTTGGACGTCGAGTGGACATCTCAAAGATAATGTGTCGGATATGTTATTGCCCCTTGTGGGCTAAGTGTCGGATGTCAAGTGGATATCACGCAATAAAAGAAAGGTATGTTTGCCCTGTATGGGCTAATAGTCGAATGTCAAGTGGACATCTCATTGAAAAAGGGTAAGTGATGTTTCATGACACTAATTGGTTCATGTTGTCCTAGGGTAACATGATCTCGAGTATCATCTAATCCTAAGCATGTGTGATGTTAATTTGATATTATGATAATGAGAAGATGTTATGTTACATCATATGAGTGTGTGCGTTTAAGTGTCTGCACTAAGATTCATGGTTAGCATGACATTTGTACAATAATAAGTACGTAGCACATAGCATGCAACGTCCAAACTTCCAACCATGCAACTCCCGTGTGTAGGTTTTTTGGCTAGTCTCTATCCTAAGTTTGGTTCATCTTAGTACCATGAGGATACTAAGGAGTGCACCTATAGGAAAATATAATTCATGGTCGTTTGTTGGGTAACACCCTAGGGAAATGCCTATGGTTTATTTACATGAGGTTTGTAAATGGGTTGTTGATGTAGAAGGTTCTTATTGCACTAAAATACACTCCAAGCCTCTCCCCAAATGGGTTCTAATGAAAGAGGTACATGCGATATGGCAACAAGTGCTCCGCTCGCTCAAGTACTCTCTTTTCTCAAGGAGGAAGATAAGTACAAGAGAAAGCTTTGCGGTAATGGAGTACCTTAGACTTACGAGCTAATCCCCTCTATTGTAATGTGAAATTATGATTATGTCATAATTAACAAAATACAGAATAATGTGATCAATAATTTTTTGCAATCATCCAAGATCTAAAACCTTTGAAAAAATGTTTAAGAAAATATCCCCAGTAGAGTAGCCACTGTAAGAGGAAAATATTGGGGTGTTTAAGTTGAAAATATAATTACCGGGTTATGGACCTGGAAGGTTTGGAAGAGAAAGCGAAAATATTTCAGATCGATCAAACCTGAATCCACCGTCTTTTAGTGTAGAGTCGCCACTTGGATTAGCTCTTTCCAGGAATTAGAGTCTTGTGAGGATTAATGTCTGGGGATGGCCCATTAAGATAAAGAGATTCGGGTTTGGGATAAGTTGCTTATTTCTTATTGGATCACATTATATTACATCTATAGAAAACCGTATTTCTTAATTAAGCATATTCGCTTTTATGTCATTTTCGAGTTATAATGTACGATTTAAGGTGCATGCATAAAGCAATAAAGCCATACATAAAGTGATAAAAAAAATGCGAGAAAGTAAAGATTAAAATTACATAACCTCGGGGGATGCAATCGCCCGCCTAGTCTATTAATTACAATTCTCCAAAAATAATTAAAATTGCGATACCTGAAGGAAAATAAAACCTAGGCATATATCCAACCTGCATCCACAACGGTTAGCACATGGTATATAATACAACATGAATATTTACACGTATGCTCGATTTGATTTTGGCAAGGCCCGTGTGGCCTAATTAAAAAAACATCGATGATTAAAAAAAATCTTGTTTAGAAATAAAATGATTCATTTTATTTACAAATATGTTGATCATTTTTTATTAGTGAAAATGACCGTATGACAAAATGCGAGGCCTATTATCTGGGAATTGATTTTCTATTCCCTTCGTGGAGGTATTCTAACAGATATCTCTATTAAATAAAAAGAAATAAGAGATGAAGAAGAATTATTACAACAACATTTACAAAATGAAAGAAAGTAGAATAATTCTTAGGTCCACATGTAAAACGAAATAGAGAAAAAAAGGTAGCACGAAACAAGTAGCTCTAGGAACTCAGAGGCTTACCCTTTCGGTGTGAATCCACTTCGGCATATCCGTTTGATTCACGGGAGCGTTCCTCATTCTTTTTTCAGTTGTGTTTCTATGGAAAATAAATGTTTATTGGGACACTCGCCAGAATTTTGGCGAGCTTGCCTCGCCAGACTTCTGATGAGACCGGTTCATGATTCCCCCCGAATTTTTTAATTTTCATTTTTTTCATTTTTTTAAAAAATGTAATAAATTTATTTTCTCCAAAATATAATTTTTAAAGTCTTAAAAATAATTTAAGTCCTTAAATAAAATGGCGACGAGGAACATTCCCATCCGGAGATCTTTAGATACTCGAAAATTATGTAATTCAAGGATAAAAATCCTGAAAAGCATCATCATTGAACGTGCGAGCTGGTACAAAATCCCATGCTCACAATATGCACTCAACTAGACATCTCACATGCATTAGGCGTCACAAGCATATTTCAATCTGATCCAAGTGAGAAGCACTAGATGGCCTTTAAAACTATCCTCAAGTACTTACAAAGAACTAGGGATATGTTATTAGTTTATGGAGAAGGTGATCTCTCTGTAAAGGGATATACTAACACGAGCTTTTAGTGTGATAGGGAAGATTACAAGTCCAGTCAAGCTATGTATTTATGTTAAATGGAGGGGTTCTTGTTTGGAATAGTTGCAGACAGGATAAGATATTGATTCAACCACTAAGTTTGAGTAAATAGCTGCTTCTAAAGTACCTAAGCAAGCTACCTGGCTTAAGGGATTTAATAGTGATATCAATGTAGTGTCCAACATTGTAAATCTAATAATGGTCTATTATGATAACAATTAGGCTATTACTCAAGCAAAGGAACCACAGGCTCGTTTAATAAACGGACACATACTCAGAAAATACTATCTCATTCAAGAGATAGTATCTATAAAGGATATAAGATTAAAATACATCTATATGAATTAGAATGTAGTGATGGGCTAACAAAGCCATTAACTAAGGTTAAGCATTAACAATATGTTAACGAGTATGGCATGAGCACATGGGCGATGGCTCTAGTGGAAGTGGGAGTTTGTTAGACATGATGCATGCCCTAGAGGCAAGGGCAATATGTCTTTATTAGTCACTAATGTACAAACAATTTCAGATTATTGTTTATTAATAAAAGGCATCTTTTTTATATTTCTATGTTTGTTTATAAATTGTGTATCTCGCTGGGATTATAAATATGCTATTATGTATCTGTATACGTTCATTAATATAATAAGACAAAGTCCATGACTATTTCATAACATGAAAGTGTGAGGACATAATGAGAGCTATGTGGTGTGAGAAATGCACACACGTGTTATTATGAAAAGTTTAAATATCACTAGTCATTGTTTCATTGAGATTGGACATCAATGAAGTAGACAAACTAGCATGTGTAGGCTACTCCTTGGGTTTGATCCAAGCAGCCGATCTCACGAGATGAAGGTGGTACCTTGAGTTAACACATGAGTTTTTTTGGATATTACATTAGATATCGCTATAAGAAAGATACTTGAAAATAACTATATCCATGTGTTGGTGTCATGTCTTATTGCAGTAGCAGTACAAGTACCCTCAGACCTGAGATACTAATTACCTTGGGTGGGAGTTGCTATACTTTGGGTCATATTTATTCATACCTTGGTGATCAAGATGTTACGGATGATTACGAGTATAGTGATAATCATTCGTTGGTAAGTCGAGTAGTCAAGATGGAATCCATTGCTCCTGATATAATGATATAATGGGAGTTGTACCTTAAGGCCTCTTGTTGAAGTAACACACTCATAAACCTCTAATCAGAGTATGATATTGATAGAATGAGTTTCTAGTCAATCTCGATACATAAAGATGAGTGGTATTCTTCATGAACAAGTTTAATTCTAGGATAGCTACAGTTATCACATGTAATCTAAGGGAGCGCCGCACCAAAGGAAAGGTACGCATCAATTAGTAATGGTCTAACCTTAGATGCTCGGTTTCTTTTATTAAGTTTTATAAACCTATAAGCATCTATGGAACATTTTAGTTTAGATTATATCAATCATGTCATGCTTAGGAGATCCTTTAGGGTTAATCTTAAGTTTTGAAATTCTGCCATGCAAGTTTGCATGTTTAATTACCACCTTAATTAATCAACATGAAGTGGGCCAAAGATCACAAAAAATAAAACATTTGGGAGGAGGCTGAGCTCATTAAAGGTGATAATATTGCAATATCGAGGATCCAAAATAGTAACCCTGATAAGAAGAGGAAGAAGCGAAAGGCCAACGATTTAGATATCCAAGCGGAGGTGCCTTCTCCTCATGTTGCTAAGAGGACATCTCTTGAGCTAGTAAGGAAGATTTAATTTTGACTTGTGTATTTCATAGATATTATTCTAACTTTTGCATTCTTTAAGTTGATAATTTGAACATACTGATCGCCTCGGGTGGAGTGGCAAGGGAGATCAATTCTTCCTCCATTTGAGAGGATTTCCTTGCTTTATCCAACTTAAATCCCTTCGTCTTCTCCACAGTAATTCAAAACATTAAGGACTATCCTCCCATTTCTAGTGGAGTCGCAAAGTATGGAGGTAGAGTTAAAAGTGGCCAAACACATGTTTAATACTTCCTTTGAGGTACCTTTTCTTTAGTGAAACAATTTTATTTCATGCAACTTATACTTACTATTTTGCATTTGATTGTGTAGATGGCATCTCAAGCCATCATGATGATCAGGAAGGGTCGAGATATTGGCCGGGTGGAGCACAACTTGGAAGTTTCTACTAAAGAGTTAGAGCGCGTGAAGGGTGTCTTATCTAATGCTGAGTCGGCTAGTGAGGATCTTGCTTAGAAGGCTGAAGGGGAGGTGGTTGAGTAGCAAAAGAAGCTCAACGAGTCTTGCTGAGCTAATGAAGAGCTCCAATAAACCATAACCCACTATGGGACTTTCATCCCTGAGAAGATTGAGTTTTATAAAAAGGGAATGGAGGAGGTTGCTAAGGCGGGCCAAGAATTCGAACATCACGTTCTCCATGCTTGCCAACTCCTCCATCCAGATCTACCTGACACACATATTGAAGGATTTAAAAATCATGATGAGTTAAACATTGAAGAGGAGGAGGAGGAAACCTGAGTGGAGGGGGATGCCACTGAGTGAGATAGCATGGGTGAAATCAATACTTCCACCCTTTGTAACTTTGTGAGATTTTCAATGCTCTTTTTGAATGAATATTTCAGCCTTTTGCAGCTTTTCAATATATTTATGGTTGTAGTCTTTTATATTTCCTTAAGCCATGTGTTTTCCTTAAGTTGTATGTGTATGACTGCCTAGATACCCTTTAATTTCTGTTACTTAGAATAAATTGTAAGTATAAATGTTTTTTGGTCAATTCTTAAATAACTATCGCTTGGATGTTTTATGCTTAGATTTATCTAGGATTTTCTACTTTGATTGCAATATTATATACCACTTTGACATGTCCATTAAATAAGACTGCCTTTGAATAAGGACTTATCCAAGGGTTTTTTGTTCTACTGCCTGGATATTGTATTTGCTTTAGATTTTATAAGGTCTTTTTATATAAAGCAGGTTTTATGCATTTGAGTTGCTTTATTTATATAATATAACATGCTTTGTTTTTCACTTCCTTGAGTGAATTAGTGTCCAATCTTAAAGTGCGATCTATACTTATATGCGTACAATATGATAAACTAAATACTTTATTGATATCTTAAAAATTACATCTAAGAAATCAATGCATCCGGCTATCTACTTCCTCTAGGGGACTCCGCCTTATTAAATAACTTCTTAGGAAAAAATCCTAAGAAAGGAAAAGAGTATGAACGCCTTGATCCCTTTAGGAATTGTTGGCTACATGATAGGGCCTTAATTTAGAGATGTTGTATGATAGGGTTGTAAATCTAACATGTTTTCATGCGTAATTCTACACCTTTATAAGCATATTTTAGTTTTTATGGACTTCGTTATTACTGTTTTCTATCACTTCTTGGTTTTTAGGTGATTATGATAAAAGTTGGTTAAAACGACTAAAAATAATACTTCACCGAGATCCCTGTGTGTCCATTGAGAGTAGTAGTGAACCCTAGTGAATTCCACAAATTCTAGAACCTTCAAAGATGTCAAAGACATATCAGTTAGAAGATAAGAGCATAAAAGTCAATGGATAATCACCAGCTCAGGACAAAGTCTATCTTTAAGAAGTTTTGACTAAAAGAAGAGTGTTTCTCTTTCACAAACATTATCTTGAAGAGAGCATAAGACTCTACCATTTTTATCTCCAAGTAAAGACTAGAGGATAAGGCCAAAAGAAGAATAAGTGCAATTAAAGGCAAAGACTAAGGAGCAATTGATTCGGCCATTTTGCTATAAATATAGACCATCCCATAAGAAGAGAGGCCATTTTTTAGGTTAGTGTAGTCGAAGTTCAAGTTAAATTAGTTTAAAACTGTTGCTTTCAATTTTAGTTTTCCAAACTTTCTTAGAATTATCTTTACTTGCTTTTAATTCAATTCATTTATTTTGCTTTCAACACTTTAAATTCAAGTTATTCCATTTCACAACCTATTTTAAATAAGTTCTTTTACTTACTTGCAATTTGATATTCAATTTCTTTACTTTTTGTTATCTTTAAATTCAATCATGTCTAGCTAAATTCATAATGACTTGACAAAATAAGGGTCAAGACCATGTTTGATTAATGTGAGGACTTAAAACTGAACACAACAATCCATAAGGTGACTACTTTGTTGATCTTGGTACCTATTATTATTAAATCATTAGTCTCTTTGTTGTCTGATCAGCCACAAGGTAAGTCTGTATGATTTATTGTTATCTTTAACTTTTGCATCCATAATTGTGATTAAAGAGGAGTGAGTGAAACCAGTCTCTCTGTCATCACCGAGACTGGAGATGTAACAATCTTACACCTTATAGGAATTCTACTACATGTTGGTCATGGTTTAAGCTAGTCTAGTATTCATTGCTATTTTTCGACGAGCTCTTTGGTGCGATGTTAAGAGTCACGGTGAGTAAGAAGGTAATTGAGGCATGAAGCACAATCCCCATACGAAGTAAGGAAGAGTTGCTAACATTGTACTGTGCGGAGTGCTAGTGTAACTAAACCTAAGTCCCGCTGTAATATTTCCCTTGTCTAGTGATCATTATGTTACATGGTTTTCCCTAATTGGTTGAGTCAATCTTTCAATTATTTGTTTATTCCTTATTCTCTTTGTTTTCAAGTTTTTAATCCCCCAACATTTTCAGAGATAACAATCCGGTCATTTTAGTCATTATAATTCAGAATTACTCAGTTAATACCGTTCTCTGTGGATTCGACCCCTGTTACCGCTTACTACAAGTTACTTTTCTATGCAGGGATTTATTTTTTATGGTCTCGACACCATCAAATTTTGGTATCGTTGCTGGGGATGGTTCCTTTAACTTACTTTTTCTATTTCTTTGAATTACTAGAGCCACAACTAGTGGCAATAGACTCCTCTTTGATATAGAAATCGAGAAATCTAACCGAGCTCGCCCTAGGCAAGTCCAAGAAGAAAGAGAGTCCCAATATCTTACAGAGACTTCAATTGGACCCAAAACAAACCAAGCTTCAACAGAAAGACTGTTCGACCAGACCGACTCAGATATTGAACTTCAAGAAGCAACAATGACAATGGCTAACGCAGAGCGATCAATTAAGGACCTTGTAACAATAACGATGAATCATAAGCCACTACATATTACTTACCTGGTAGAGATCGAAGCTAATAATTTTGGGATGAGGTCTGGATTCATTTAGAGCTTACCAAATTTCATTGAGAGAGCAACTGAAGATCCATACAAACACTTGCAGCATTTCCACATGACGTGAGCTAAAATGAAGCCATAGAGAGTCTCTTTAACTTGGTAAAGATCAAAGCTTTCCCGTTTTCTCTTCAAAATACTGTAAAAGATTGGTTTTGCTATCTAGTACCAAGATCAATGAAAACATGGGCAGGGATATCCAAAGTTTTTTTGGAAAAGTTCTTTCTAGACGAGAGTAACCACTTTGAGAAGGCAGATTTGTGCAACAAAGATGAAGGATACTGAGAATCTCCATGAATATTATGAAATATTTTAGCACCTTATCACTTGCTACCCTCCTCATGGTTACATATCACAAGGCTTAGTCCAAATCTTCTATGAAGGACTTTTTGAGACTAGACAAGAAATCATTAATGCAGTGAGCGGAGGAGCCCTCATCAACAAGTCTCCCATAGCAACATGGGAACTTTTAAAGACTATGGCGGATAATGCACAGTAGTTTGGTGACCATGACCATAAATCTACGTCAAGGATAGTCAACGAGATCAATGGTTATGAACTTAATGACAAGATAGACAACTTAGCTAAGCTTATCCATGCCATGACTATCAAGAATGAAGTTGCTAAAGATTGTGAGATTTGTACAAAGACCAACCATGCAATGAATGAATGTCCTCATATTGGTGACCCGTAATTTGAGCAAGTCCACGCAACGGGTTACTATGGGAATAGGCAAACATATGTGCCACCTCAACAAAGGAATCAGGCCGCTTGGCAAGATAATACTACAATGGGATGGGGAAAAAATGATCGCCAAAAATTAGGTTACTTTGAGACCTCCACTACATATGGTACTACTTCTGTCGAGGCAAACTCAACAATAAGTCACGCAATAACAAAAGTTCAATAATTCCTCTCAACGAAATCCTTAAGACCTATTCAATGCTCTCATAGAGGGAACACATAAGAGGTTTGAAATGATCAACAAACAAATTCAAGGCTTGCAAGGTAACTTTACAAATCTGGAAAAGAAAATGACCCAAATAGCACGCTCCCTCTCTAAGATCAAGAATATGGGGAAACTTCCATCTTGAAAGGAAAACCCAAGCTAGGCAAAATGTAAGTGTGATTACTTTGAGGAGTGGAAAGGATGTAGAGATACCACTTGTGAGCGGATGACACGGAGTGGTGGGCCAAGAGCGCATGGTTTCATAGGCGCATCCACCGGGGTGTTTGAAAAAACATGCACCGGGTCGGAGACCCAGGAAAAAGGTTGAAAGAAAAAAAGGTGAAAATGTTTTAGATCGGTTTGAACCCAAATCCGCCGTCTCTTAGTGTGGAGTCGCCACCTGGATTAGATCTTTCCAGGAATTAGAGTCCTGTGAGGCTTAACATCCGGGGGATGGCCCACCATGACACAGAGATTCGGGTAAGTGATCACGTTATATTATATCTACAGAAAATCGTATTTTCTTAGTTATGCATATTCGCACTTAGGTCGTTTTTAGAGTTTACATGCATGATTCACGTATAGAAAAAATAGTAAATCCATCCACAAAACAGCAAGTAAATGCGAAAATAAAAATTACAAGGCTTTCAAAAATCAGGGGATGCAACTGCCCGCTACCCTATTAATTACAATTTCCATAAAAAAATATACAATACTCGAAGGAAAGTAAATCCTAGGAATACATCTAATCTGCATCCACAAAGATTAGCACGAAGGATATCACATATGTTCGATTTGATTTTAGCGAGGCCCGTTTGGCATAATTAAAATATCGATGATTTTAAAGTTATTAATTTAAATAAAAATAGTTCATTTTTATTTACACGTATGTTGGTCAATTTTATTGGTGAAAATGATCGCATGGCATAAGGTGAGGTCTGTTATCCGGGAATAATTTTAATTCCCTTCGTTGGGGTATTCGAACATAAGAATAATAAAATAATAAAAAAAGAAACAAAGATGAAGAAGAGAATTACAACATTATTTACATAATAAAAGAAATAAAAATATTCCTAGTTTCACATGTAGAATAATATTGGACACACGAGATAAAGTAGCTCTAGGAACTCAGATGCTTACCCTTTCACTATGAATCCACTTTGGCCTATCCGTTCAGCCTTTGGAAGTCCTCCTCGTCCTTTAGTTTACGTGAAAATGTTAATGTAAAAGTCAAAAAAAATCTTCGTTTAATTCTTGGATTTTTAGTGTAATTTAATTGGAAAAATAATTATTTGGATGGAAAATAAAGTGTTTATTTATCCAAAAGATAATTAGACTCCGGTTCTAAATTTGTTTTAGACCCGAGAAAATCTAAGGATTTTAGAAGAAAAGATGAAGAAATTTGATTAAAAGATGAAGAAATTTGGGATCCAAAAGTGTTTTGGATCCAAGAATAAATGTTAGAAGAAAAGAAAATATTTTTTGTATTTTTTTATCTAAAGGGAATAATTTTTCTCTAAATTTTGGAGCCCCCGTTTACTGAAAAAGACCCGACTATTTTAGAAAAAAATCCTGAAAAATCCAAAATAGAAAGACTCTTGGCGAGGCCTCGCCATGCCTCGCCAAGAGCTCTAGTAAGGGAAGCCTCACTAGGAGGCCTGGCGAACTCACCAGAAAGTCTAGCGAGTTTGCCAGACAACCTGGTGAAGCTCGCCAGTCACCAGACCCTAACGACGCTCGCTAGGACCCTAGCGAGGTTTGCCAGGACGCTAGTGAGCCTCGCCAGGCCCTTGGCGAGCCATGCCTTGCCAAGTATTGGCGAGGTGGGCTCCGAATCTGGCTTTCGACTGCGTTTTTGAATATTTTATGTATTTTTTATTTTTTTAGTTAATTTTCTGAATTAAAGTCCTTTTAAATTTAGAGACGAGTAAGACTCCCATTTGAAGATCATCGGATGGTTGAAAATCGTGTGATTCGAGGATAAATATCCTGAAAAGCCATCATCATTGAACGCGCAAGCTGGTACAAAATCTCGTGCTCACAACTACCACTCATGTGATAATTGCTGGCTATATAACTAGTATTATCATACAAAAAGAGTGGAGGGATTGAGAATATACCTGATCAGTGTGGTTGGTGACTTCTTATTCCCGATTGGTGATAACATAGGCCTTCCTACTGTGTCTTCATAGGGTTGTCTATCTCCTTTAGAATCCCTTAGATACTTGATGCCCCTTGTGGGCGGGTTAACCGTTTCTTTCTGGGATGTCCCTATTGTAGTTAGCAACCATTTCATTCTCTGGTTGATGAATGAGACTGTTTCTTTCTTCAACCATCGAGATAACCGTTTCCTTCTTCAGTTATATTTTGAATTTCCTTAATAGGATGTTGACTTGCTTCCTGTAATAAATCAGAGAAAAGATAATGTTAATACATTTGATGATGAATGTTTTAATTATTAGATTGAGTTTATGCGAAGCAAAAAATTTTTGCCCCTTCAATCAAAAATTGAAACATGATAAATAAGTAAGTTTAATAAAAATTCGGGGGTGTCCCGAAAACCGCTCCGTTGTTTAGGAGGCTTTTGTGGTTTTGTAACGTTGACTTTAGGCTTGAGTGGGCCATTATCTTGTTTGTAGGTTCCTCATGTTGAGGTCGAGGTTCTTGTTTATCGGGACGGTGTTGCCTCGATTCGGCATCGTCTTTACTTGTAAATGATATGACGCTTATGTGATGTATGCATGTTTTTATGCATGAACAATATTTATCATATAATGTATGTAGGCATTGTGGGCTTCGTTCATTGAAGAGCCTTCTCTGGTGCTGGTGCATGGTTAACCCTATGACTTGTCTTGTTAGGGATTCCATGGATGACTCCCTCAAAGCTACAACCATGGGTTTGTTGAATCAGATTCGAGTTCATAGCTTGGATCTGATTTGAGGAAAGTTAGGATGAATCGTTGATCCCGCGTTGTGTTAGCGATGATCGCTTGGAATCCGTTTGCCTGAAGTGTTGAAGTTATATGAAGCGTCATACCATTCCGAGGAGGAGATGATGAATTTGATATTTCTATGGTCCTAAGTTTTGCATAGATCGCCCTTGCGGGTTTTCAATCTATCGAACCTCGTCTTAATTTTTGCCTGGACCGCCCTTTCAGGTTTTCAATCCAGCAGACTCATTTTTCTTTATTTTTTTTTATTTTTATTATTTTTTTATTTTTTGAATGTTTACTTGCGATATTCTACCATTGGCATATAAGCAATCAAAATAAACATATGCTTAAAGATTTAGCAAAAATGACAATTCATTGATGAACTTAACAGGGGTATAAATGTTTCAAATGATTTGACTCCTACCATCAATTAGCCTTTTCAGGTTTTCTAACCAATGTAGTTCTCTAGATGTCCTAAGTTTTACCTGAGCCACCATTTTCGGGTTTTCAACTCAGTGGACTATTCTTTTCGTGGTTTTGAAAAGAAGCCCTAATTTTTACTCAACTAACCGAGTGTTAATTGACAGGATGATTACAAATTTATTCTTTTTTGTTCGTACTACTTTTCAGAGATTTATTTCTTTCACCTATGAGTGATAGCAATTGTGTAAGATTTGGTAGATTTGGTATATCAGTCGCCGTCCATGTCCACGACTTCATTTGTTGTCTCGTTCAGCATTTCTGACTGATTGGTTGGTGCTTGTGTCGCTTTGCTGACTCGAAGTGTATGTGATGGGTCTTGATCATTGGTGTTTCCTCTAATGGTGCGATGATTGCAAATGGTAGCATGTTATACGAAGGAGTTGTTGACGTGTTCAACAATCTGGCTCCTTTTTATATTTAGTATTGACCTTTGTATGATCCTTTAGGGGAGATTCAATTTGCTTTAACCTTTGCTTGATTGTTCCATGAATTGTGGTGATCAGTGTGATGGAGTTGTTGACGTGTTCAACAATTTGTCTCCTTCTTTGTGACATTGCACCGATTGTTCGATCTCATGAATGGTGGTGGTGGAGTTGTTCACGTGTTCAATGATTTGACTCCTTCTTTGTGATGTTGCGCTGATTGTTTGGTCTTGTGAATGGCTGTGATGGAGTTGTTGACATGTTCAACTATTTGTTTCCTTCTTTGTGATGTTGCGCCGGTTGTTTGGTCTTGTGAATGGCTGTGATGGAGTTTTTGACATGTTCAACTATTTGTCTCTTTCTTTGTGACATTGCGCCAGTTGTTTGGCCTCAACTTGCTTGGTTAACATTTTTGGCCTTATTCTAGCTCTGATCCTTTTGATCTTTGCGTGAGTCAGTGGATGTTTCATGCTTGGAGATCTTTCCATCGATCTTTCATCCTTATATAATGAGGCAATTGCTATCATATGTTTTCCAAGTACATGTATTTATCTCTCACTTTCTCTCAAGAGTCAAATCATTTGAAATTATTGTAATTATGGGGATTCCATTTATACCCAAATATATTTCATGAAATGATGTGTTACGTGTGCTAAAAACAATACGTATATGTTTATGAGAATGTGTGATGTCATTGATAAAATATCAAGCAAATAAACAATGTTTAATTTATTCAAAATAATTCAAAAGCCCCATGGTAAAGTAGCTGAAAGCTAATTTACATAATAATCCCTCATGCTAGTCCCCTCCAGATGTATCAATGGATTCGAAGTGCTCCATCCTATCCACCTTCTCAAACACTTCTTGGTAGCTCGAGAAGATGTGTGACCCAAACTTATTCCTGTATGATAGCAGTGCACCGTCCAGCAGCTTGGTTATCATCTCTGGTAGAGTCAAGCGAGCCCTAAGCCTGACTTGTGTGGCCATCCAGCATGCATAGTACGATTTAAAGCTCTCACCCTGCCTTTGCCTTATAGCCTCTAGATGTTGCATTATGGTTTCGATCTGAGAGTTGAAACCATAATGCTCCAGAATAGCTTGAGCAAGGCTATTTCAATTGGTAGCTATGTCCAACGGAAGGTGGCTGTACCATTCATTGACGGGGTGGCCTAAGGTGATGATGAAGAGCTTAGCCATCATTCGATCGCTGACCCTCAATGCTCTCATCACCGTCTGATAATGTGTCAAGTGAGCTCGCGGGTCGCCAGATCCTACGTACTTCTCAAACTATGACATTGAGAAGTTTGGGGGCAAGCTGTCTTCATCCCCGACTATTGGTTGTATAGGGTATGTGTTCCTTAGGTGGCCACCGTGAATAGCTAAGAACTGTTTCCATAGTTTCGCCATGCCAGGTTGTTGGAGGATGGCATCCCCTACACTTGGATAAGGGCCATATTGCCCCTAGGGATATGCCACAAAGTGGGGTAGTTTAGGTGCTTAGAACTATGAGGCGATAGACGTACTCCAGTTGGGAATAGGCTGTTGGGTCACTCCTTGGTGGGAAGGCCCTAGTGCGAATGCCGGTTGGATAGTTTGTCCAGGAAAGAATTGACTTTGGTTCAGCTAACTTTGTCCTGCCCCAAACTGATAAAAGGTAGTTGGGGGAATCGTGAGTGAAGTAGGAGGTCCCCTTGTCAGATTGACATTGTTAAGGGTAACCTCCAGGTTAGAACTGCATTCTAGGTCCTCCCGAGGTGTTGGTAAATGAGCATAGCTTGCTGTTCACTATTGGCAAAGGTGTTTATGGTAGTTACAATCTCGGCGCTCATCGACGACTGCTGAGAACTCTATCCCGTACGGACAGGGTGATCTTCCCTTGCACCTTCTCCTTGTGGACTGGCCATAATAGTGTGTTAAGCTGAATCTGAGTCTGAACTTGAGTCCTCACTTGAGTCAGTGTACGAAACCCCCTCCAGATTGGCCATAATTGGGGAAACACGGACCAAGCTGTGACCAAGCCTCTTCCAAGCCCCTTTGATACATGAGCAGAATATTAGACCGTGCATGTAAGATTCGTGATATGACTCATGATGCGGGTAATGCATGAGATTTTTAATGTTATGGCTGCATTCACAAGGGGTTAGCATGCCATGATGTGAAATAACATGTATGTCAATCCATTTGAAACAAACATGTTAGTTGTTAGGTAAAAATGAAAACATGTGGAAATGAAAATCCAACAACGGGGGTTGGATTTGAGATTTGTACAATGTCGGTGTAACATCGTAATATGAGTGGTGTAAGTGAGTTGACTAAGCTACCTGTGTGGTAATAGGTCAATG
>CATIWQ010073954.1:0-12495 GCA_949673415.1 Euphorbia schlechtendalii | reverse complement strand
TTGTAAGGTATGCAAGTGAAAGCTAAAGTTGATCAAACCGTATCCACTCTTTAATGGGAGTCGTCAATTCCCGCAATTCCTACGTCTGCTTTGAATTCGGTCTCGGCTCGTACAGAACCTCCGCTAGGATGCTATTCTTTGCGAATATCGAATAAACGAATATTGAAGAACGAAAATTTTTATTGATAAGTGATTTGCAAGTACACTTATACAATAATCGCTCGAGAATATAGAGAAATCTAGTGATCAAAATAAGGATTCAAATCACTTAAACATTTTCTCTCTAACACTTAAGAATGTAGCGAATCTAACTATACACATACTATATTTAACCTTTTTTTCTCTGCACTTCCTTTATTGCACTGAAGGCATACCACCCACGAAATTGGTTGGCATTGGAGCCCTATTTATAGAGTTTGAAGGGTTTCTTCTATCCAAACGAAGAGTCACATCCATTGGTGAAAGATTGCATCTCTTCAATGTGATTGGTTGAGAGGCTTTGATTCAATCCACAATGGATAGGCACCATTTAATGATTGGTTAACTCTTGATAAGTTTCTTTTCATTGGCGGTTGATCATGCTTATCTAGCGATTGGTAGTTGAGAAAATAATACCAGAAAACCATCCATGTCGTGACCGCGATATGTGATTCATGACCGTGAACCTTTGATTGGCAGATTTCTATTTCTGAAGTAAATAGTGAATTGAGTTTTCTTCAGAAATCTCCTTGTAAATTCCCCGATCTTCGACAGCTTTGATCCTAAGCCAAATCTTCAAGTCCCACACATCATTTTGCACCTTTTTCACTCTTTTTCATAGAATTCCACTTTAGTTCATTTTACTCCCAAGATTTACCTAGTATCCGCATTTGCATAAAAAATAACTACATACCACGTGAAATCTTTTATGTGAAGTATAAAAATGACTAAAACTATAGTGTTTATATTATAAAATTATAATGATAATAAGTGTAATTATACAATTATCACTTATCAGTAGAAAAGTGGCGAACATACATCCCAGCTGTGACCATTTGATTGATAGAGCGTTGCATGTCGTTGACTTTATGCTTCATCAAATTCAGCTTTTCATGCATAGAGAGACCAATATTTAGGTCAAGAGACTCAGTTGGCTCAAGGAATAACTTGCCCATAGCATTGATGAGAGTTTTCTACGCTTTAGAGACTTTGACATTAGTGTTGTTGTTGATAAGCTTGCAGGAAGACTCCATCTTCTCAACCAGTGCATCAAGGTCTAGCGAAGGTTTTTCAACCTTCTTCCCAATCTCTTCCACCACCTTCATCACTTGATCTAGCTTCTTATCTTGATTCCCCAGAAGCCGGGCCATGGACTCTAGAACCTTAGCCATGATGTGACCGATGTGTAGCATGAGCAACCAATGTAGTTTTCAAGCTCCTTAGCTGCTTAGCAGCAGTGTCAATACTACCTTTCATCTTTCCTCCCACCACGTTAGCGAGGATAGTAGATGTAGGGGTAGAGGAGATAGATGCACTGAGCTGAGCTGTAGAATTAAACAGCCCAGTTAGGATTAGAGCCATCTTGTCCACTACACTTTTGGTGCTCTCCTTCGCCAGGTGGTTGCGAATCACAAACAAGGCTCCCTCAATCTTCTTAAACTCCTCAAAGTAAAGGGATTTAAAAGGAATTCTTAAGTGTTGAACTCTAGAATTTTTACCTTAGTTTCAGTAGACAAGTTTGTCAATTCTTGAGACAACAGCACATGGCTAATTACTCCATCCAACTCAGCATTAGTTTTTAGAGAGGGGAATTACTTCCTTGCTAGCTCTCTAATCTCAACAAAGATAGATGTATTAGCCAAGTCCTCTTGGATTGGCTTACTGCTGGTACTTGTACTTCACTAGCTGTAAAATTTGCCTTAGTACCATCACCACTTACTTTTCCATATTGAGCGGAGTTCTTAGCATTAAAAAATTCTCTAACCAGAGGGGCTAGAGGGGGTTGAGGATGGGTTTGATGAAGTGGTAGGTTCAGAAGATTTTACATTTGAAGAAATAGGAACAAATTTGGGTTTTACATGAGAAGGAATTATAGTTGTTTAGTATTTGGAGGAGGAGAAGAAGGAATATGTATTGATGGATTTTTAGAGGTTAGAGATTGAGAATTTACAGATTCTTTAGGCTAAGGAGAAGAATGTATAGGAGTGGAAGGGATTTTAGTAAATACAAGTGTTGGGATGGTAGGATTTACAAAAAGAAATTGGGTAGGATTTAGAGGTACCTGGGGGTTAGCTAATTGAACCAATGCTGGGTCAGCCTCATGTAACTCAGCTTTAGTAGAGGACTGCTCAAGCTAAGTGGAAGTTAGCTTAAGAAGAGCATATTCTTCCTAGTTCAAGGGTTTCTTAGCTTTACCAACATCCTCTTCATCGTTGCTCACCACTTGAACTTTTCGCTTGGTAGGGCAAGTGGTGGTAGAGTGCTTTCGTTGAGTTCCCTTTACTTTGGAAAGGATTTCCTCCACATGGGTTGCTCCTGCAGTACCTAATGTTTCACGGTCCTCTTTTCCTTTCTTTGATGATCCCTCCTCCTCAGTTACTTTAGTCACCTCCAGCTTGCACTTCCTTTAGATCAAGGTCTCCTCGTTTTCCATTGCTTCCTCTTCTTCTTTAGCCTGCTATCTCACCTTAGCATCCCTCTAAGCCCGAGTTTTCAGTTTGAGGGCATTTCTCTACGTAACTTGTGGCTAGGTTAGCATGACTCCTTCCCTTTCTTTTTTTGGGTTGGCTCTAACTTTCCATGAGCTAGCTTTCACCTTGGGAGAAGAGGCTATTGAAGTAGTGGTTGGAAGTTGCTCTAGCAAAGTAGATAACAACACATATTCATTAGTCTCCTCACTAAAGCTCTCGAAGTCCACCACAAAGTTATCCTCATCCTCCTTGAGTACGGCCTTTGAGAACACCATTGGTTCCACCCTCGCCTTCTTCAACTTCAAGTCCTTAGCGTAAATATAGCGGGTGTGAACCTACTTATACTTCATCTTGCTGAAGTGGGGCATGTCCATCACCTTCTTCACTGGGACTACTATCTCCCATGCTCCATCCAAAAAAGGGGCAATGTCCAACCGCACCACCTTCATTAGAGCGATTATTAGGTGTCTCATATGGTAAATGGTAGTAACCTTGGTCAAGTGATGCATAAGTATTACTAGCCAATTGAGTTGCTTTCCCTCTACCATGAGGTAAATCACACACCACTCAAAGTAGGTGCAGCTGGTCAGAGACCTAGTCTTGGGTAGGAGGGAACTTGGCAAGTAGCTCAAGGCAAGCTCTTGCCTCCCAACTCATCTCAGACACAACGATTTCACCAGCTCAATAGTCTACACAGAACTCCCAATCTACTAGGAGAGCCACCTTCTCTTCATCTCTTATCTTCCTCAGTACTTTGCCCTTCAATGGCATAGTTAACAAGCTGGATACTAGAATGGTGCATATTATTTGCCACTTTTCTAATGTTAAGTTTAATAGTTTGTTCACAAGATTCGGCTATATACCAATGGTGCCAAAAACTTGTTCACGAAAAATATAGGTGTTGTCAGTACCTCTTATCAAATAGAAAAATGATGATTACTACAAGTATACAGTTGCGATGTAGTTTTAAAAGATATCGATCCCACAAGGAAGGGCTAGTTCTAAAGATCAGAAAGGAAGATAAAATAAGGAAAATAAAATATAATAAGGTAAAGTTTTAGGAAAGAAGGGTTAGAATGAAAAATGAGTAAATATAAGTATGAAAGATTAGAGAACCTAAATATATAGATTTTCCCTACGAAATAAGGATAGTAGAGAAAGCATGCAAGTTCAACAAAGATGTTACGATTCACTAAACTAATCTAACAAACTCGGTTCTAAATACGCATATTTTCAATTATTCACCGCATAGCAACACATGAAATAACTTTTCTAAACCTAGCGTAAACGAATTAAGACAATCATATAAACCTAGACAACGTCAATACTATGCATAGTACGGGTCGCTTTCACATAGCCATATTTAGCAAGTTACAATTCCAAAAATGTTGGCTCACTAAATAGCATTATAGCACAGATCTAGTGATTATACATGATATTGTTAACCACAAAATTACTCTTAAAATTAACTCTAACGCATATAACTTGATTAACATGAAAGACTTAACACGAAACACGCATTATGACACATAGACATATCATAAACTTCGAAATAGAAAGTAGAAATAGAAAGAAAAGAAAAGTTGTAAGGTATGCAAGTGAAAGCTAAAGTTGATCAAACCGTATCCACTCTTTTATGGGAGTCGTCAATTCCCGCAATTCCTACGTCTGCTTTGAATTCGTTCTCGGCCCATACAAAACCTCCGCTATCAAACAAACAAATATTGAAGAATGAAAACTTTTATTGATAAGTGATTTGCAAGTACACTAATACAACAATCGCTCGAGAATATAGAGAAATCTAGTGATAGAAACAAGGATTCGAATCACTTAAACATTTTCTTGTTAAGACTTATGAACGTAATGAACTCTCTATCTATACACACACTATATTTCTCTATAGTTACACTCTAATGTTCCCTCTCTGGTGGTGCATGAAATCTGTAAGGTTTGGAGCCCTATTTATAGAGTTCGAAGGTTTACGTCTATCCAAACGAAGAGTTGTGTCCATTAGTGAAAGATTACATCTCTTTATTGTGATTGGTTAAGAAGCTTTGATTTTATCTACAATGGATAGACACCTTTTCTTGATTGGTTGACTTCTGATAAGTGTCTTTTCATTGGTAGTTGATGGTGGTTGATCATGCTTATCAGGCAGTTGGTAGTTAAGAAGTTAAAACCATAAAACCATCCAAGTCATGACAGTGATATACTTATCGTGACCGTGAATCTTTGATTGGTAGACTTTTGTTCTGAAGAAGAATAAGTCAGGACCGCGAATGATTGTCATGACCGTGAATTGAATTTTGTTTAGAATTCTTCTTGCAACTTCACCGATCTTTGATAACTTTGATCCTAAGCCAAATCTTTGAGTTCCATGCATCTTTTTGCACCTTTTTCACTCTTTTTTCATAGAATCCCACTTTAGATCATTTTAGTCCCAAGATTTACCTAGTATCTGCATTTGCATAAAAAACAACTAAATACCACATGAAATCTTTTATATGAAGTATAAAAACGACTTAAAATATAGTGTTTAGTGTGTAAAATTATAATGATAATAAGTGTAATTATACACTTATCACATATGAGGTAGGAGACGCTGTTGAACACAACCAGCAGCACATCCTCAAATCCCTCAATTGTGTAGAAGGTGCAGTAGAAGCCCTTGATGAGGCTCTTGATTGTAAGGCCTTCAAGCAATAAAAATTGGCTATGATCTTGCTACTTGATCACTTTATAATTGAATCTATTAAGCATCAAGCTCTCATAGTTCACCTTAAACACTAAACCAAACTCTAGTTCTCGTAAGTCCATTCCACCTTTATGTATACGGCTCCAGCGAGAAAGGTGGTTGTCTTCCATGAATCATCGATGTGAATGAACACCTTCTTCCTTGATTTTCTCTGGAGTTATAGAGTTCTCTTAGTGATCATGATTTGAGAGAGAAGGAAAAGGATTTTGAGAAGGAGAAAATTAGGGTTCTTTTACATAATATACGATTAGGATTCAGGTAACATAAGTAACCTCTCTCTTCATCTCCTTCCTACTTTTATAAACTCTGTCAACTCACAGAGATACATGGTGCTTCCACATCTCATGATTGGAATTAATATTGAGATGGACACTTAATCAACTACCTTAGTAAAATGATGAGTTTTGTAGAAAATGGTTCCAATTCAAAATCACGTCTTTTGAAAATGTTAGCTTTTTATTTTTACCATGAAACTGAATCTAATGCCGTTACTTTAAAGTATAAGTGGAGTTAGACATGTGTTATCTCCTTTGGCTGAGTTAAGGCTTAATTTTCAATAATTAGACAAAATTCTTGATTCTTCTTCTTCACATGGGGTTCGCCATTCCAATAAGCTGCCTAAGAGAATTGAATTGCTCCTTTGGCAATGGTTTGGTGAATATGTCTCCACGATGTTCCTCTAAAGGAATGTACTCTAACTTGACATCTCCCCTTATCACATGATCCCTTATGTCTAATGTTGACATGCTTCATCCTGCCATGCTAAACTGGATTCTTGGACAGGTTAATTGGCGCTCTTGTTATCACACATAACTTTGAGTCACTTAGACTTTATACCATAATCTTCCAATTGATGCTTGATTCATAGCAATTGTGCTACAAAACTTCCTGCTACCATGTACTCAACTTCAGCTTTACTCAGCGCAACAGAAGTTTACTTCTTGCTATACTATGAGACTAAGCATTCTCCAAGGATATGGCATCCACCTGTGGTGCTTTTCCTATCGAGCTTTTCTATACCAAAGTAAGCATTTGTTAATCCTCTTAGAGTGAAAGCTGTGTTGTTGGGATACCACAGACCTGCTTCAAGAGAGCCTTGCAAATACTGGAGAATCCTCTTCACAATTGCTAGATGTGATTCTCTGGGGTCAGCTTGATAATGAGCATAGTAGCACACATCATATTGTATGTTAGTCCTACTAGGTGTAAGATAGAGAAGAGAGACTATGATTCCTCTATAGAATTTGCTATCTATAGGTTTTCCAGCTTCATCTTTACTTAAGATAATATCAGTGGCCATCGGAGTGGACATTGGCTTCGAATTCTCCATGTCAAACTTCTTCAGGACTTCTTTAGCATACTTTACTTGACTTATGAAGATTCCATCTTTAGTCTGCTTGATTTGAAAACTAAGGAAAAAGTTAAGCTCTCCTATCATTGACATTTCGAACTCACTCTTCATCTGCTTGTTGAACTCCTTGCATAGCTTCTCATTAGTTACTCCAAATATGACATCATCCACATAAATTTAGACTAGCAACACATCTTCTTTCCTTCACCTGATAAACAGAGTTATATCTACTTCCCTTCTTTCATAGCATTTATTAATCAAGAAATTATTCAGCCTCTCATACAAGCTCTTGGAGCTTGCTTCAGTTTGTAGAGAGCTTTCTTAAGTTTGAAGACATGCTTAGGATTCTTCGGATCTTCAAAACCTGGAGGATGGTGAACATACACTTCCTCTTAAATGAATTCATTTTGGAATGCACTTTTAACATACATTTGAAACAATTTGAAGTTTATATGGGATGTGAAAGCACACAGAATTTGAATAGATTCAAGTCGGGCTACAGGAGCATAAGTTTCATAATAGTTGATTCCTTCTTGCTAATTGTAGCCTTGAGTAACAAACCTAGTCTTGTTCCTAACAAAAACACCATCTTTATCAAGCTTGTTCTTGAAAACCCATTTGGTGTCGATAATTTATTTTCCTTTAGGCTTTGGAACTACATCCCAAGCATAATTGGGCTTGAACTGATCCAGCTCCTCTTACATTGTGATCATCCAATAATCATCTCCTTCTACATATTTGAACTTCTTGGGTTCAATCAATGATATGAAAGTTGGATAGCTCATCATCTTGCTGAGCTGACCTCTTATCATTATAGGATTATGAACATCATCAACTATGTTGTCAAGTGGATGGTTGTGATGATTTCTAATCTTCCTTGGTAGACTCATATCAACAACTGGAGGATCTGCAATGGGTTGCTAAGGTGGAGGTTGATCTTTTCCATCGTTGAAGTTGATAGAAAGATCATCGTCTTCTTTGACTTTCTCAGCTTCAGGTTCTTATGCTTGGTTGGGCACCATAGAGAGTGGCATGCTTAGCGAATTTGCTTGCTAGGTTACTCCTTCATCTTCATTAGATAGAAGTCAATCTGCATTTTTAGTTTTATAGAAATCCACATGCATAAACTCCTCTAATAAGCCAATTAGCTTAACATATATTCTATATGCTCTGCTATTAGTTGAGTATCCCAGAAAGATACCTTCATAAGACTTAGGATCAAACTACCTAGTTGCTCATTGGTGTTAAGAATAAATCACCTACAACCAAATGATCTGAGATGACCAATCTTAGGCTTGTGCCCTTACCAAAGCTCATAGGGTGTTTTCTCTAGAATTGGGCGAATTAAAACCTTATTCAAGATATAAAAGGATGTGTTAAAAGCTTCTCCCCAAAAGTACTTTGGTACATTGTTATCACTCAACATGGATCGAGCCATTTCAACTATGGTTCTATGTTTCCTTTCTACAACTCCATTTTGTTGAGGAGTATAAGGAGAAAAGAAGTTGTGGTCAATACCATTTGATAAACAGAATTCTTCGAAATGAAAGTTCTCAAACTCACATCGATGATCACTTTAGATTCTATAAATTTTAGATCCTATTTCATTCATTATTCAATTACTGAGCTTGATAAAAGATTCATATATTTCATCTTTGCTACTAAACAAGACTACCTAAGTCAATCTCGTGAAATCATCCATAACCAGTAATGAAAATCTCTTACCACCCATGCTCATAGGCTGAATTAGGCTGAAAAGATCTAGGTGGAGGAGCTCCAACGATCGCTTAGTTACTACGTGATTAATTGATCTAAATGATTTCTTAACTTGCTTACCAAGCTGGCAAGTTGAGCAAAGTTTATCCTTCTCAAAGCTGATGCTAGGTAAACCCACAACTAAATGCTTTTTGGCCAGTTTGGACAGAATGTTCATATTTATTTGACTCTGCCTTCTATGCCAAAGGCACAAATTATCCTCCTTAGATACAAGACAAACATTGGTGGAGCCAGGGGATAAATCAATCATATACACATTATTGATTCTAGGAGAATAGAGTATAGTTGAGTTAGTATTATAGTTAATAACTTAGTAACCTATTGAGTCGAATGTAACCTTTCTGCCTTTGTCACAAAGCTGGACTACACTAAGCAAGTTTAAATTGAGTCCTTTGACAAGAGAAACCTCTTCAATTGAAGGAGAGACACCAACAGTGCCACAACCTACAAACTTTCCTTTTTGGTTATCTCCGAAGCTGACACTTCCGTTTCTTTTACGCTCCAATGAGATAAACTGACTTTCATCTCCCATCATATGCCTTGAGCATCATCTCAAAAAATAATTACGTTATCTTAGGTACACATGCTCTTGAGCTAGGTCCTCCCTTGTCAGAAATGCTTAAGTTACTCTAGTTGTACTCTTCATAATAACCATTTTTATGCCTACAGAGAACTGTATCATGTTTAGATTTTCTAAAAAAACCACACTCTATTTTTGCTTTGGGTTGGCTCGCTTTCTTCTTTTTAGAGGAACTTTCCTCTTAGAAATGCGAGTTTGGTTACTCGAATTTTGACAGTTGTTAGCAAAGCAATCAACTCATCTAATTGCTTAGTGATCTTGTTGTTTTGACATTCATGATACTCAGCTTTTTCTTGAAGAAAGCGGATATTAAGAGATAAGGAAGTGATAGTGTCTTCTTGATCTTCACTTCTCCTCGCTAGCTCTTTGATGTTTTTCCCTGACTTATTAGTCAGCTTCATAACATCAAAGAGTACCTGGGTGAACTCTTTAATGGATAAAGGGATTTCAGAATGTACCTCAGCTTGAGGAGATTTCCCTTTGCTACTCTCAGCTTCAAAGTCAGCAGCAGTTTGACTTCTATTTAAAGTAGATGTTGAGCCTTCGTCTCTTTCATTCTCAATCGCTATTAAGTAGAGGTTAGCGGAATCAGTTTTTTACTTCCTCAAATGATGAAGATTCCTCTGAATCACTCCAAGTGGCAGCAAGTGCCTCATTCTTCTTAGCCAACCTCTTCTTATATCTGTCCTTCTTGGTCTTGGGATAACTTAACTAGATATGACCTTTTTCTCCACAGCAAAAGCACTTGATGTCTTTGCTATGTTCCTTCTTCTATCATTCCTTAGCTCCTCGTCGGTGTTGAGTTAACTTGATTTTAGCGAAAAACCTCTTCTTGTTGAACTTCCCGTCCTTCTTCATGAAGCATTTGAAACACCTGGTCAGAAGGGCCATATACTCATCAAAATCATAGCTGGTGGATTCATCAGACAAATCAGCTTTCAGGATAATGGCTTTACCCTCTCTCTCTGTGTCCTTACTCCTTTTAGAGTCGTCAGTATATTTTCTCATACACACTCCTGAGTCAGCAAGGTGCCTATTAGCTCATCATAGCTATAGGTCTTAAAATCATGAGCCTCCTCAATCACGCTCTTCTTAGCATCCCACTCTAAGGTAAGAGTGCAGAGAATCTTCTTCACCAACTCATCCTCGATGAATTCTTTGCACAATCTCTTCAGTTCATTAATAATGTTAATAAACCTAGTATCATGGCCTAAATACCCTCGTTGGTACCCATCTGGAACATCTCATACTCTCTGTGAGCGAATGACACGGAGCGGTGGGCCGAGAGCGCGCGGTTTCATAGGCGCGGTCCATCGAGGTGTTTGAAAAAGGAAAAGCACCGGGTCGAGGACCCGGGAGAAAGGTTGAAAGCGAAAACGTTTTAGATCAGTTCGAACCCCAATCCTCCATCACTTACTGTGGAGTCGCCACCTAGATTAGCTCTTTCCAGGAATTAGAATCCTGTGAGGCTTAACGTCCGAGGGACGGCCCACCAAGACACAGAGATTCAGATCTAGGATAAGTTGCTTATTTCTTAAGTGATCACATTATATTACATCTACAGAAAATCATATTCTCTTAGTTACGCATATTCGCGCTTAGGTTGTTTTTCAAGTTTACATGCATGATTCACGTATAGAATAAGTAGTAAATCCATCCACAATGCAAAATAATAAATCATCCACAAGTAGTAAATAAATGAGGAAAATATAATTACAAGCCTTCCAAAAAATAGGGGGATGCAACCGCCCGCTACCCTATTAATTACATTTCCTCGAAAATATGTGCAATACCCGAAGGAAAAAATAAAAGCCTAAACATACATCTAACCTGCATCTATAAAGGTTAGAACAAGGGCTATCACATATGTTCGATTTGATTTTAGCAAGGCCAATGTGGCCTAATTAAAACATCGAAGATTTTAAAGTTGTTAGTTTAAATAAAAATAGTTCATTTTTATTTACACTTATGTTGGTCAATTTTACTAGTGAAAATGACCGCTGTGAGCGGGCGACACGGAGCGGTGGGCCGAGAGCACGCGATTTCATAGGCGGGTCCATCGGGGTGTTTGTGAAAAAAGAAGAAGAAAACACCGGGTTTGGGACCCGGGAAAAAGGTTTGAAAGAGAAAAGGGAAAAAAACGTTTAAGATCGGTTCGAACCCGATCTTAGTGTGGAGTCGCTACCTGGATTAGCTCTTTCCAGGAATTAGAGTCCTGTGAGGCTTAACGTCCGGGGGACGGCCCACCAAGACACAGATATTCGGGTCTGGGATCAATTGCTTATTTCTTAATTGATCACAATATATTACATCTACAAAAAAACCGTTTTCTTTTAATTATGCATATTCTCACTTAGGTCGTTTTTGGAGTTAAGATGCATGATTCACATATTGCAAAATAATAAATCATTCACAAAGCGGAAAAATAAACCATCCACAAAACTAAAAGTAAATACGGAAAGTAAATGCGGAAAATAAAATTACAAGGCTTAAAAAATCGGGGGATGCAACCGCCCGCTACCCTATTAATTACATTTCCTCGAAAATATGTGCAATACCCAAAGGAAAAAAAATAAAAGCCTAAATATACATCTAACCTGCATCCACAATGGTTATCACAGGGGATATATCACGAATATTCGATTTGATTTTAGCGAGGCCCGCGTTGCCTAATTAAAAACATCGGTGATTTTAAAGTTATTAATTTAAATAAAACCGTTCGTTTCATTAGCACATTGGTTGGTCAATTTTAATTAATGAAAATGATTGCATGGTAAAAGGTGAGGTCTGTTATCCGGGAATAATTTTAATTCCCTTCGTTGGGGTATTCTAATAAAAGAAGAAGAGAATTACAATATTTACAATAAAATAAAATAAGTCCTACGTTCACATGTAGAAAGAAAATAAAAAAAAGATGAGCACGAAATAAGCAGCTCTAGGAATTCAGAGGCTTTACCCTTTCAGCGTGAATCTAGTTCGGAGAGTCTGTTCGATCCTCGGGAGCGTTCCTCGTTCGTTTTGGTTTAATTAAAAAGGTAGATGTAAAAGTCCAAAAATCTTCGCTTAATTCTTGGGATTTTAGTGTAATTTAATTGAAAAAAAAAATTGGTTGGTTGGAAAATAAAGTGTTTATTTATCCAAAAGATAATCAGACTCGGGTTCTAAATTGGTGTTAGACCCGAGAATATCTGAGGATTTAAGAAGAAAAGATGAAGAAATTTGATAAAAAGATGAAGAAATTTGAGTAAAAGATGAAGAAATTTGGGATCCAAAAGTGTTTTGGATCCAAGAAAAAAGAAGTTAAAAGAAAAGAATATTTTTTGTATTTTTTTATCTGAAGAGAACAATTTTTTTTTCTCTGAAT
>CATIWQ010073950.1:0-23782 GCA_949673415.1 Euphorbia schlechtendalii | reverse complement strand
GTCGAAGAATCCGATCGGTCGTTTAGAAATCCTCATCGTCCTTTGAGTTTAGGTAAAAAAAGTTATAGTAAAAAAAGTCCAAAAAATTGTTCGTTTCAATTCTCGGTAGCAAAGGTCGTTCTAAAGCAATGTTATTTTTATCTGATAATTTTCGGATCCGTTTATCGAAAATGATCCTACTATTTATAGGAAAATCCGGAAAAATCCAAAAACGGAAAGTTTTTCCGGTAAAGGGGCCTCGCTGGAGAAAAGGCCTCACGAGGCCTCACGGAACTCTTCGCGAGGCCTTGCGCCCGAGGCTCTCTCACCTCGCGCGAGGCTCGCTCGTGCGTCCGTGAGGCTGCCTCCGCGCGAGGCTGCCTCTCGTGCGCACCGCGAGGGTTCCTTAGGACCCTCGCGCGGAGCACCCACAAGGGTTCCTTAGGACCCTCGCGGGCAGGCCCCGTGAGGGTTCCATAGGACCCTTGCGGGCGGGCCCCGCGAGTGTCGCTTAAGACCCTCGCGGGGAGGCCCCGAGAGGGTTCCTAAGAACCCTCGCAGGCAGGCTCCGCGAGGGTCGCTTAAGACCCTCGCGGTGAGGCCACGCGAGGTTCCCTCGCGTTTCCGCGAGGCTGCCTCGCGTGCCAGCGTGGCTCCCTCGCGTGTGCGCGAGGCTGCCCGCTATCGGGATTACGTCTTCTTCATTTTTTTTATTATTTTATTTTATTTATTATTTATTTTTTTATTAATTTCTAAATTAATTAATTTCTAAATTAAATAATTTAGAGACGAGGAGGATTCCAATTCGGATATGTCAGGATACTCGAAAATGTGTGATTTAAGGATAAAATCCCGTAAAAGCCGTCATCATCGAACGCGCGAGCTGGTACAAAATCTCGTGCTCACACCAAGCCTCTCCCCAAATGGTTTCTAATGAGGGAGGTACATGCGATAAGCAACAAGTGCTCCACACGCTCAAGTACAATCTTTTCTCAAGGAGGCTGGTTAGTACAAGAGAAAGCTTCGCGGTTATAGGGTACCTTAAACTTACTGGATAATCCCTTTATTGCAATGCGTTATTAGGAATATGTTATAATTTAGAAAATACGAAATAATGATCGATAATTTTAGGCACTAATCCAAAATCTGAAACCTTTGAAAAAAAAAGTTTAAGAAAAATCACCAGCAGAGTCGCCACTATGAGCGGACGACACGGAAAGCGATGGGCCGAGAGTGCACTGGTGAAAAGCGCTGTCCATTGCGGTGTTTTGTGAAAATAAAATTACCGGGTCGGGGACCCGGAAGGTTTGAAAGAGAAAATGGAAAACATTTTAGATTGGTCACAACCCGAATCCGTCGTCTCTTAGTTGTAGAGTCGCCACCTGGATTAGCTCTTCCAAGAATTAGAGTTCTGTGAGGCTTAATGTCTGGGGGATGGTTCACTAAGATGCAGAGATTCTGGTTTTAAATAAGTAATCAACTGCTTATTGGATCACATTATATTACATCTACAAAAAACCATATTTCTTAAATGTGCATATTCGTACTTATGTCATTTTCGTGTTTATAATATATGATCAATGAGTATGCGGAAAGCGAATAAATCCATACATAAAGCGATAAATAAATGTGGAATAGTAAAGATTAAAATTACAAAACCTCAGGGATGCGACTGCCCGCCTAATCTATTAATTACATTTCCCAAAAATAATTTAAATTGTGATAACTGAAGGAAAATAAAAATCTTAAGCATACATCTGACATAATCTACCTACATCCACAAAGGTTAGCATGGGGTATAGCACAACATTTGCACGTATGCTCGATTTAATTTTGAGAAGGCTCGTGTGGCCTAATTAAAATATCGACGGTTAAAAAATTCTTATTTTAGAATAAAACAATTCATTTTATTTAACAAATATGTTGCTTATTTTAATTAGTGAAAATGCTCGCATGGTAAAAAAATATGAGGATTGTTATCCAGGAATAATTTTTATTCCATTCGTGGGGTATTCAACATGTAGAATAAAATAAAACATAGAAAGCACAAGATAAAACAACTTTAAGAAATTTAGAGGCTTACCCTTTCGGCGCGAATCAACCTTCGAAATACACACTTGACCTTTGGGAGTGCACCTCGTTCATCTTTAGATTTTTTAGTGTTTGGTAAAAAAGAAGATTGATTATGGTTAAAATGTGTTTTTAATCTAGAAAAGTTGTACGAAGCCAAAGTTTTCTTTATCTTTTTCTGCTAAAAATTCCCGATCCCGAACACTGAAATTTCCCCCAATATTTATAGGAAAATTTTCTCAAAAAATTCGGGATATGAAAATTTCTTGCGAGGGGGGGAGTCCTCGCCGGAACTCTAGCGAGCCTCACCAGAACTGACGCCTCGCTACAATTCAAGTGCGAGGTTGAATAGCCCCTATTTTTCTATTTTTTATAATTAAATTTTATTAATTAATTTTTTTATAAATATTAAAAATATTTACTAAAATCTAATTTTTCCAAGTCCTTAAAAAATAATTTAAGTCCTTAAAATAAATTAGTGACGTGGACCACTCCCATTTGAAAATCTCTGGATAATGGAAAACTGTGTGATTCAAGGATTAAATTTCGAAAAGCCAAAATCATCGAACACGTGAGCTGGTAAAAAATCTTGTTGTAGAACCTAATTTAATAGTACTTCATAGTACTTAAATGTTTTAAAAATACCAAACTGTCTAGGATAGTGAAATTAATTGAGTACTGAGTATACTCTTAATTAATGAAGATGGGTTGAGTTTATTTAAGGAAAAACAACTTAGTTTGCTGAGTAATTAATTAAGTTACAGCTTAAAGTAGGAAAAGCTGAGTCTGTGCTGAGTACTACATAGTTTAGAAGGATATCAACTCAGCTGTTATAGGTTAGCTTTTATCAATTAAAAGTAAACCTGTTCGCAGGCCGGGCTGGACCCGAGCTCGTTTCAACGTGCCGGGCTTGGACACTTATGTTTTTCAAAAACTCGGCCCGAGCCCGAGCCCGTCAAAGCCCAAATTTTTATAGGTCGGGCTTGGGTTTTATATAAACACCAAAGCCCAGCGAGAACCTGGCCCGATGAATAATTTTATTTATTTTATTATATATTTATATATTAAATTTATAACTATTTTAAAATTTTATATTTTATACTATTAATTTTATAGACTTGATTGTAATAAATTTTACCAAATATTAAAGATTTTAAGTAAACAATGCAATTATGCTTAAAATTTAAGTATTTTTTTATTTCTTTTATATTTTTTCTATTTATTTTACTAAAAAAGTTTAAAACAAAAAAAATATTAGCGGGCTGGGGCCAGGCTTGGGAATTACGTTTTAAACCTGGCCCAAGCCCGACCCGAGCCCAAAATTCTAAAGTATGAGCTTGGGTTAGTATTTTTATTAAAAAGCCCACCAAGCCTGGCCCGGCCTGCCCGACGAACAGATCTAATTAAAAGCTTCATTGCTTGACCCTTAGAGAATTAAATGACACTTGTGCTACTAAAGTGTTCTGTGAGAAACAAAATATTCTTCATATGCTTTTCAGGTTAAAAAGTGTTGAAATTAAAGAAAATTTCTAGTGATCCTCACAATTCAAAAGGTGTCAGTACGGAATGTTTGAGATTCCTCACTAAAGTCCAAGACAAAAGGAATCCTCTGACATGCACCGTTTCTTAGTATCTCCATGCGACTCTGCAAGTGTCAGCAATGTCAACCAATTTGAAGATTCCACGTTACATTTCGCACGCCTCTCTCTCAGACCATTTTGCTTAAAGACAAATGAAATTTTTTCAACGAAATTTTATCACGCTTCAACGTTTAAATTCTATCTCTAAACGTCCTGGAATCTGTCTCCAACGGGAAGATTTGAAAGATACGAGGAGAAGAGAAATTGAAGAACAATCAAGGCGAAAATTTTACAACGGCTACTTCGCAAAGCATCAAGTATAAATAGAAGACTGAAGTAGACAGAAGACTGAAGTAGACGTTCAAACTTGGTGAATCACCTTGAATTTCTTTAAGAGTTGAAACTCTGTTCAAATACTCCCAACTTCAAGAATTCCAATTCAAGCAATCAGCAAACATCCATTTCAAATCTGTTTCTAGTAGAGAGAATCACTCTTAGATTTAACATTGTAAGGATTCAACATTTTATAAGTTGAATTCAGTTTGTTATCTTTATTCAAATCTGAGTGTCAGATTGGGAAAGGTACCCAAACTGAGTTGAGTGGTAGTTAGAAAGAAAGGTACTTATTGTAAAATGCTCTACCCGCTGTAAAGGCTGCTCTGCGTAAGTAAGGAAAGATCACTAGTAGATTTAAGCTCAAAGAAGGTATCCGGGGATTGGAGGTAGGCTCAGGGCCGAACCAGGATAAATCAGGTGTTGAAGTTCTTACTTTTACTTTATGCTTTTATTGCGCTTAACTCATTCATCATTCTCTCTATCGTTAAGTGTTGTTGCTTGAAAAACCAATCCGAGCTGAGTAAAGTACTATGCATGATATTGCAGATAAATTGTGCCAGCGAAGCTGAGTAGTTTATAAGTTTTTAGACCAACTCTGTACGCATAACTCAGCACGCATCTAAAAACTTAACTTGGTTTAACTCTTCTTTTACAAATCTAAAAAGTAACCAAGAAACGCATTCACCCCCCCCCCCCCGTCTACGATTATTTATAAGCTATCTAAGGACCAACAAGTGGTATTATAGCAACTGCTCAACTTATTGATTAATTATCTTTGAGTAAAGATCCATAAATGGCTTATAACAACTACGGTTCCGACTCAGGTCAAGTAGTTCTCCTGAAGGAGGGAATGTCTGTAACCAGGCCACCTATTTTTTATGGTAATCATTACATGTTCTAGAAAAATCACATGAAAAACTTCATCCAATCACAAAGCATGCAAGCTTAGCTCGTAATCGAGCTTAGCCCCAAAGTTCCCACTATTGTGAGGAACGGGATTCGTGTTCTAGTAGATCTAGAGAACTACAATGACATTGATCTAAGGCTTCTCAAGGAGAATGCCACAATGATTAACTACTTACACTGTGCGCTAGATCTTATTGAGTTTAACATTGTCTCGTGCTGCGAGACAACGCAGGAAATCTGGAAAAAAACTAGAAATTACCTACGAGGGAACAGACAAGGTCAAGGAGTCCAAATTAAATCTCATGCTGAGGGAGTATGAGATGTTCTCAATGGGCACCAGCGAGGGTATTCAAAGCATGAATACTAGGTTCATTAACATCTTTAATGAACTAAAAAGATTAGGAAAGGAGTTCACCGAAGAAGAGCTCGTGAAGAAGATTCTCCACACTCTTACCTTAGAGTGGGATTCCAAGAAGAGAGCTATTGAGGAGGCTCATTATCTTAAGACCTACAACTACGATGAGCTAATAGGCACCTTGTTGACTCGTGAGATGTCTCTGAGGAAGTATTCTAATGATTCTAAAAGGATTTAAGGCAAGGAAAGAGAGAGTAAAGCCATTATCCTGAAAGTGGATTAATCTAATGAGTTCACCATCAATGACTCTGATGAGCAAATTACACTTCTAACTAGGTGTTTCAAGCACTTCATGAAGAGGGACGGAAAGTTCAACAAGAAGAAGTTTCTCGCTAAAATCAAGTCAACTCAGCACAGGCGTGGAGCTGAGGAAGGACTCAAAGAAGGAGCACAGCAAAGATACCAAATTCTTTGGTTATGGAGAAAAAGGCTATATTCAATCAAGTTATCCAAAGGTGAAGAACAGATTCAAGAAGAGGTTCGCTAAGAAAAATGAGACATTTGCTACCACCTGGAGTGATTCAGAAGAATCCTCATCATCTGAAGAGGAAGTAACTGATTCCACCAACCTCTGTCTTATGACCATGGAGAATCAAAGGGGCAAAGGCTCAGCATATACCTCAGGTAGAGATCAAACCATTGCTGACTCTGAAGCTGAGTGCAATAAAGGTAAATTCTGAAATCCCTTTGTCAATTAAAGAGTTCACCCAGGCTCTCTTTGATGTTATGAAACTGACTAATAAGTCGATGAAAAACATCAAAGAGCTAATGAGGAGAAGTGAAGATTTGGAAGATAATGTCGCTTCCTTATCTCTTGATATACGCTTTCTTCAAGAAAAAGATGAGTATCAAGACTATTTAACCAGTAAGCTCACTAAGCAATTAGATGAGTTCATTGCTAAGATAATAGCTTTAAAGAAGAAAAAGGATCCTCTTCCAGCCAACAGTCAACCTCTGAGTGACCAAACTCGCAATTCTAAAATGAACAATTCCTCTAAAAAGAAGAAAGCAAGCCAGCCCAAAACAAAAAAGGTGTGTAGTTTTTGTGGGAAAGATAGACATGCCACAGTAATGTGCAGGCATTAAAATGGCTATTATAATGAGTACAACTAGAGTAATTTAAGCACTACTAACAAAGGAGGACCTAGCTCGAAAGCATGGGTACCTAAGAAAACATAATTATTTTGCAGGTGAGCCTTAAATCCGCTGATGACTCTCGAATGTGGTATTTGGATAGCGGATGCTCAAGGAATATGACGAGAGATGAAAGCCAATTCATCCCATTGGAGCGCAAAAGAAATGGAAGTGTTAGCTTTGGAGATAACCAAAAAGGCAAGATTGTAGGATGTGGCACTCTTGGTGTCTCTCCTTCAATCGAAGATGTTTCTCGGGTCAAAGGTCTGAAGTTCAACTTGCTTAGTGTAGCCCAGCTTTGTGACAAAGTTAGAAAGGTTATATTCGACTCAACAAGTTGTTCAGTTATTGATTGTAAGATTGACTTAACTATTCTCTTTGCTCCACAATCAATAATGTTTATATGATTGATTTATCCCCTGGCTCCACTAATGTGTATCTTATATCTAAGGAGGATAATTCATGACTTTGGCATAGAAGGTTGGGTCATATTAATATGAACATTTAGTTCAAACTAGCCAAAAAGCAATTAGCTTTGGGTTTACCCAGCATCAACCTTGAAAATGATAAATTATACTCAGCTTGCTAGCTAGGTAAGCAAGTTAAGAAATCATTTAGGTTAATAAATCATGATTAACTAAGAGATCATTGGAGCTCCTCCACCTAGATCTTTTCAACCCAGTTTAGCCTATGAGCATGGGTGGTGAGCGATTCTCACTGGTGGTTGTGGATGACTTCACGAGATTCACTTGGGTAATCTTGCTGAGTAGCAAAGATGAAACATATTAATTTTTTATCAAGCTTAGTAATTGGATAATGAACGAAATAGGAACTAAAATCAGGAGAATTCGAAGTAATCATGGATGTGAATTCGAGAATTTTTGTTTCGAAGAATTCTGTTCAACGCATGGAATTGACCACAACTTCTCTTCTCCCATACTCCTCAACATAATGGGGTTGTAGAAAGGAAGAAGAGAAATATAGATGAAATGGCTTGATCAATTCTATGTGATAACAATCTACCAAAGTACTTTTGAGGAGAAGCTGTTAACACAAGGTGTTATATCTTGAATTGGGTTTTAAGTCACCTGATTATGGAGAAAACACCCTATGAACTTTGGTGAGGGTGCAAGCCTAAGATTGGTCATCTCAAATCATTTGGCTATAGGTGCTTTATTCTTAACACCAAGGAGCGACAAAGTAAGTTTGATCCTAAGTTTGATGAAGGTATCTTTCTAGGATACTCAATTAGCAGTTGGGCATATAGAATATATATCAAAAGAACCGGCCTATTACAGGAGTCTATGCTTGTAGATTTTCATGAAACTAACAATGCAGATAAACATCTACCTGATGAAGACAAACAAGTAACCCAGCAAGTAAATCCACTCAGTATGCCACTCTCTATGCTACCCAACCCAGCACATGAACCTGAAGCTGAGGAAGTAAAAGATGATGATGATCCTTCAATCAAATTCAACGATGGCAAAGATCAACCTCCACCTCGGCAACCCATTATTTGATCCTCCAGTAGTTGATCCGAGTCTACCGAGGGAGATTAGAGTTCATCGCAACCATCCGCTAGACAGCATTGTTGATAATGTTCATAATCCGGTGATGAAACAAGGTCAGCTCAGTAGGATGATAAATTATCCAACCTTCATTTCATTGATCGAACCTAAGAAGTTTGAAGATGTAGAAAGGAGTTATTGGATGATCGCAATGCAAGGGGAGCTAGATCATTTCAAGCACAATGATGTTTGGGGTCTAGTTCCTAATCCTAAAGGGAAATCAATTATTGGAACCAAATGGGTTTTCAAGGATAAGCTAGATTAAGATGGCTCTGTTATCAAGAACAAAGCTAGGCTTATTGCGCAATGCTACAATCAAGAAGAAGGCATCAATTATGATGAGACTTATGCTCTTGTAGCCCGGCTTGAAGCAATTCGAATCTTGTGTGCTTTCGCATCTCATATGAACTTCAAATTAATTCAAATGGATGTCAATAATGGATTCATTCAAGAAGAAGTGAATGTTCTCCAGCCTCCTGCCTTTGAAGATTCAAAGAATCCTAAGCATGTCTTCAAATTGAAGAAAGCTCTCTACGGATTGAAAAAAGCTCCTAGAGCTTGGTATGAGAGACTGACTAATTTCTTAATTAGCTAAGGCTATGAAAGAGGAAAAGCAAATACAACTCTATTTATCAAGTGAAGAAAATAAGATGTGTTGTTGGTCCATATATATATTGTATATATAATATTTGGAGCAACTGATGAGAAGATGTGCAAGGAATTTAGCAAGCAAATGAAATGCGATTTGAAATGTCTATGATGGGAGCTCAACTTTTTCCTTGGTCTTCAAATTAAGCAGACTGAAGATGGAATTTTCATCAGTCAAGCAAAGTATGTCAAAGAAGTCCTAAAGAAGTTTAACATTGATCATTCAGAGCTAATGTCCACTCCCATGGCCACTAATACTATCTTGAGTAAGGATGAAGCTGGTAAACTTGTGGACAACAAGTGCTATAGAGTAATCATAGGCTCTCTTCTTTATCTCATAGCTAGTAGGCCTTAAATACAGTATGATGTGTGTTACTGTACTCGTTATCAAACTGATCCAAGAGAATCGCATTTAGCAACTGTGAAGCTAATTCTCAATACTTGCAAGGCTCAGCTGAAGTTGGTCTGTGGTATCCCAACAGCACTAATTTCACTCCAAGGGGATACACAGATGCTAATTATGAAATAGACAAGCTAGATAGGAAAAGCACCACAAGAGGATGTCATTTCCTTGGAGAATGCTTGGTCTCATGGTATACCAACAAGCAAAATTTTGATGCACTGAGTACAGTTGAAGTTGAGTACATGGCCGTAGGAAGCTGCATAGCACAACTGCTATGGATTAAGCAGCAACAAGAAGATTATGGTATAAAATCAAACTATCTCTAAGTTATGTGTAACAACAAGAGCGTAATTGACTTTTCCAAAAATTTAATTCAGCATGGTAGGATGAAACATGTCAACATCAAACAACACTTCATTAGAGATCATGTGCTAAGAGGGGATGTCAAGGTGACATTTTCACCAAACCATTACCAAAAGAGCAATTCAATACTCTGAGGCAATTAATTGGTATGGCTAATCCTAATTGAAGAAGAAGAAGAATGAAAATTTCAAGAATTTGGCTAAGTGTTGAAGATCAAGCCTTAATTCAACTAGGAGAAGACACGTAGATAACACTGTAAGTGGAACCATTTTCTTCAAAACTCACCATTTTATTGAGGTGATTAATCAAATTTTAATCTTAGCTTTGATTATCATCTTGAGCTAAGAAAGCACCAAGTACCCCTGAGAGAAGTTACTTGCCTATAAAAGCTGAAGAGTTGAAGAGAAAATTTACTTCTTTTGAGAGTTCAAATCGATTCAGAAGCATTCGAACCCTAATTTCTTTTCTCTCAAATTCCTTCACCTTACTCTCAAATGGCGATCACAAGAACCACCTTCAGGCTCCATGCCACAACATCAATAAAAGTAGTTGTCAACGCTAAAGGAAAAATGGAGAAACTCACTCTCGAAGAAGGAACCCTTTTAACAAAGGTGGATTAGACTGATGATTTAGAGCTTGAAGCTGTTTATGAGGTCGATTATGAGGGTCTTCTTAGAAATAGAATCATGCACAGGATCATTAAGTAGCAACACCTCAGCTCCTTCCTGCAAATGGAAGGACCAACCACTATTAGGCTGATTAAGGCTTTCTACTCCAACCTCCACACAATCCAAGGGCTCAATGACATCCTGTTAATGGAGTTTGGGGGAAAATCCCCTAATTTGCTTAAGGCTGATTGGGAGCATCATGAATATACCTCATCAAGGCATTTAGCTTAGAAAAACTAGCAATGAAGGTGTCATTGTCATCTTAGAAGATTGGGAGCTCCCCTCCAACTACTTTTCGGGGGAGATAGTAGTAAGTGGTATGAGCTACACCATGAGGGCATGCCTTGAGCTGGTGGTGAAGATGTTGCTACCAAAGACTGGGTCAATATCCAACTGCACCTACTTTGAACGGTATGTGGTCTACCATATGGTAGAGGGTAAGAAGCTTAATTGGCCTATGGTGATTCTTCACCACTTGATAAAGCATACTACCACCTATCACTATGGTTACCTCATCACTAAGTTGAGAGGGCAGTGAAGGTGGATATCTCTCAATTTATTGGGGAGTCTAGGGACACTATGCTGCTAGTGAAGAATAAGCTTGAACTTAGCCACTTCACCAAGCTATCCCATGACCAGGTACATACTAGGTACAACAAAGCATAGCAAAAGTAAAAGCTTAAGTGTGTATCGATAGTAGTACCTATAGACATCCCAAAGGAAGAAGAAGATAAATTCATGGTGGATTTCAAAGATAGTGAAAACTCTAACAAGCTACCAATCTCCAACATATTGGAGTAAGTCACCAGCACCGCTTCTTCTCCTAAACCGAAGGCTAGCTCTTCTAAGGCTAGTAAGAAGAGCCCCTCAAAGTAAAAATTTGAGGAAGCCCTTGCTCATCCCTAAAGACAAAGGGGGCAAATGAAATCCAAGACTCACACTTAAATAGAGGTTGAGGTGAAGCTCCAAGCTGAGCAGCAGGTTGAGGAGAAAGAGGATGAGATTGAGGGAGAGGAGACCCTGCACTAAAGAAAGAGCAAATTAGTCATATCTAAGGAATCAGAGGGGCAGGGCGAGGTAAAGAAATCAAAGGATGAGGACACTATGAGTCCCGGTTCTACCGCTGAGCTTAACAAAGCAATTGCCAAAGCAAAGGGCACTCAGCGAAAGCTTTTTACCACCAACCGACCCTTACAAAGAAACAAGAAAATGGTGCGTAGTGATGAGGATGTTGGAGCAACCCTCAACCTCATTCTAGAAAGTATGATCTTCCTCAATCCAACATCAACATACCCTCCTTTACTCAAACTGAGGAAACCTCTACTCATTTTGAGAAACCTCAAGATGGCCCATCCTTGGGTCAATTAGCTAACTAAGAGGTTCTTAAAATTCCTTTGCCCATTTCTTCTATAAATCCTCAAACCTCTTACCCTGTAAATTCTTCCATTCCCCCCTGCAGATACTAATATACCAACTGTAAATTCTCCTCCTCCTTCCACAACTGTAAATTCTCCTATTAATATGCCTTCCTCTCTTGTTAATAATCAAACTCTCCTATTCATATTTCTTCTCCCACCATAAGCCATGCTTCTTTCTCTCCTAATTCTTCTCCAGTAAATAATACTCAAACCTCTACTTCTCCTACAAAAACACAAACCTAAACTTAAACAGAAACCCAAACACATACCTGTACAGCTATTATACCTTCTATTCTACTCAAAAAGATCAAAACCATTCCCCCTACTTCTTCAAATGTACAAACCTCTAAACCTACCCCTTCTTCAAACCCATCCTTTACCCCTCTAACCCCTCTAGTTAGGTAAGTTCCTAATGTTGAGAATTTTGCTCAGCAAGGAAAAACAAGTGGTCAGAATACTGAGGTAAATTTTATAGCTTGTGAAGTATCTGAACCCAGCAGAGAGCCAGTCGAAGAGGACTTGGCTGATGCATCTATCTTGGCTCAGATAAGAGAGCTAGAAAGGAAGAGATTCCCATCACTTAAAATTAACTTTGAGTTAGATGGAGCAGTTAGCAATTTGCTATTAGCTCAGGAATTTACAAGCTTGTCATCCAAACCTAAGGCCAAATTACCTGAGGACGAAGAGCACACAAGCTTACCTTCTAAATCTATCTACTTCGAGGAGTTTGAAAAGATTTAGGGAAGTTTGTTTGTTATTCGAAATCACTTGGTAAAATAGAGTCCCAAGAGTTTGGTTGATAAGATGGCTATGATCCTAACTGGCCTATCGAAGTCTACAGCCCAGCTTGGAGCAGCCATCTTATCTATCCCCATGTCTACTATATAAGCTAACACTGTTGCATGTTAGAAAAAGGGTAGCGTGGATGTTTCTACTGAGCAGCTGAGTTCCTTGAGTTCCAACATGGAAACTTAGGTGACACAAATCCATAAGCTTAGTGAGGAGTAAGCCAAAATAAAGAGGAACACCGATCGTAAGATAGAAAATATGCTCATAGAGATCGAAACTACCAAGGACGTAGGCCACAACATGGCGAAGGTTTTGGAGACCATGTCAAGGTTTTTGGTAAATCATGATAACAAGTAAGATCAAATGTGAAGGTGTTGACGGACATATCTGCAAAGGTGGAAAAGAAGACTGTGATAAATCTCGACTCTCTCCAATCTAAAATAAACAACATCAGCAGAGAAGTCAACAAGAACACAGATGCAAAGATCTCATCTTCTCAAAAATTCCTTATCACTACTATGGGGAAGATCTTTCCTGAGATGCCAACTCCAAGTCTTCCTCCTACAGAACTCTTTTCCTTGAGACTGGTATAACTATTCACTCCAAGCTGAATGTCATCAAGTCAAAGGTGGAAGACTTGCAGAAGAACATTGGGACTCTGGTCAAGACTAGTGAATTGGATGCTAAAGATATTGATTACACAGCTTGGTGTATATCATTCATTGGCCCCAAGATTCTTGACATGGAAGCACAATTGAAGATCACACTGTCTGCAGCAGATTTCAAAACTCTGCTTCAATGTTTTCAACATTTTATGTATCAGGGATTTGATCAAATAGTACACCTTTCTAGATGTCACAATCTCCTTCTCAGTAAGCTTAACGATCAGGAGTTTTAACTTTCAAGGGAAAGTAGCAATTGGAGCAGGAGATATCCTCGCAGATAATAGGCCAGCAAGAGGACTTCCAAGCTGCCCTTGATGCCTCTAATCTCTGTCTGGAATAAATTGTGAAGGGCTAGATATCAAAGGGGGAGAAGGTAGTTGAAGATGCTCTCAGAATGGTAAACCTCAACAAGGGATCTCTTCCTAGGCGACCTCAGTTTCCTCTTCTACTCCGCATCATCAACAGCCTCAGCACAACCAAAGCCAAACCAAGACAAGACTGGACCCTCCTCTTCCCCTTCCAAGCTTAGAAAATAAAGCCTTGTACCTTATAGTAGTAGATTATAAAATTGTAATTGTAATAGATCTTAAAACTGTAATCTTAGCTCAGGACATCAATTATGTACTGACTAAGTTATTTTGATTAATAAAAATTACAAGTTTATATCTAAAATTAAGATCTTCTTAAATTTAATTTATTATGATGTATGTATGCTTTTGTTGTATGTTGAATATATGATGTAGGAACTCATACAAAGAGACCAACCTTGAAGAAAAGCTGAAGTAAGACAAAGTCCCAAAATGAAGAAAAATCCTCTAAGATTGGTGGAGCTGAGATGCTTGAAGAAGACTCACTCAGTATGGGAGAGTTCAAGCTGACTAAGGGAAGTCACTCAGCATAAGGGAGTCTTACATCACTTTCCATGTATTTCTGATATCTCTAAACTATCTTATTCAATTAATCTCTTCTACTACCAAGTTTGCTATCTGTCCAAAATGGGGGAGATTGTAGAACCCAAGTTAATAGTACTTCATAGTATTTAAACATTTTGGAAATACCAAACTATCTAGGATAGTGAAATTAATTTAGTACTAAGTATACTCTTAATTAATGAAGCTAACTTGAGTTTGTTTAAGGAAAAATAACTCAGTTTGCTGAGTAATTAATTAAGTTATGGTTTAGAGTAGGTAAAACTGAGTCTGTGCTGAGTACTACATAATTTAGAAGGATATCAACTCAGTTAAACTGAGTTAGCTTTTATTAATTAAAAGCTACATTGTTTGACACTTAGAGAATTAAATGACACTTGTGCTACTAACATGTTTTGTGAGAAATAGAATATTCTTCCGATGCTTTTCAGCTTAAAAAGCGCTAAAATTAAAGAAGATTTCCAGTGGTCCTCACAATTCAAAAGGTGTCAGTACAGAATGTTAGAGATTCCTCACTAAATTCCAAGATAAAAGGAATCCTCTGACATGCGTTGTTTCTCAATGTCTCTAAACAACTTTGCAAGCGTTAGCAATGTCAACCAATCTCAAGATTCCATGTCGCATTTCACGCGCCTCTCTCAGACCATTTTGCTTGAAGCCAAATGAGATTTTGTGTGCGAAATTTTATTGCGCCTCAACGTTCAAATTTCTATCTCTAAACATCCTATAATCTATCTCTAATGGGAAGATTTGAAAGATATGAGGAGAAGATAAATTAAAGAACAATCAAGGTGAAAAGTTTGCAACGGCTACTTTACAAAGCATCAAGTATTAATAGAAGACTGAAGTAGACGTTCAAATTTGGTGAATCACCTCGAATTTCTTTAATAGTTGAAACTCTATTCAAATACTCCCAGCTTTAAGAAATTCTAATTCAAGCAATTAGCAAACATCCATTTCAAATATGTTTCTAATAGAGAGAATCACCCTTAGATTTAGCATTGTAAGGATTCAATGTTTTATAAATTAAATTTAGTTCGTTATCTTTATTCAAATCTGAGTGTTAGTTTGGGAAGGATGCCCAAACTGAGTTGAGTGGTAGTTAGAAAGAAAGGTACTTTCTATAAAATGCTCTACCCTTTGTAAAGGCTGCTCCACGTAAGTAAGGAAAGATCACTACTGGATTTAAGCTTGGAGAAGGTATCCGGGGACTAGAGGTAGGCTCAGGTCCGAACCATGATAAATCAATTGTTGAAGTTCTTACTTTTACTTTAAGCTTTTATTACATTCAACCCATTCATCATTCTCTCTATCATTCATGTTTTTGTTTGAAAAACCAATCCGAGCTAAGTAAAGTACTCAGCTAGAGATTGCAGATAAACTATACCAGCAAAGCTGAGCAGTTTATAAGTTTTTAGACCAACCCAGCATGCATTTAAAAACTCAACTTGGTTTAATTCTTCTTTTACAAATCTAAAAAGTAACCAAGAAACACATTCACCCCCCTCTACGATTGTTTATAAGCTATCTATGGACCAACACCCGTGCTCATAGTACCACCTTCAGCTCATGAGATCGGCTGCTCGAATCTAATCCAAGGAGTAAGCCTACACATGCTAGTCTATCCGCTTCATTTATATCCATTATTGATGTTCAGTCTCAATGAAACTATGACTAGGGATATTTAGACTATTCTTAGTAACACGTATGTGCAATTCTCACAGAATCAAGGGGTGGGCCAGGTTTTGGGTCTTGATTTTTCTTATTGTTGGAATGGAATTATCAAATACAACTCCCAAAACATAAACTTTAAATGCTTTCTTAAAAAATATTGAAATAATGTTTTTGGAAAGCACGGGTGAAAAAGTAGAAATTAGGATGCGAAAGAAAATGAGAAATGTGACTTAAAAAGAGATAAAATAGGACAAGAAGGGCAAAAACATTTGTGTACGTCTGAAGATAAGTATTGTTATACGGGGAATTATAATGAATATCTAGATATTAGATTTATTAATTAATATATCCTAAACAACCTTTAATTAAATTTTTATCTTAATATTCTTTCATTGTTCTAATTTTACGTTCATATATAAGGGTCATATTCCAACTTTTTCATATTTTCCAATTGAGCGCTCATCGCGATATCTTTCTTCAGCTGCGATTTTCTTTTCTCCAATTTCTCCTCCTCCTTCTAATTACGATTTCAGCTTCGATTTTCTCATCTGATTCCTTCTCCTCCTTCTGATTGAGAGTTCAGCTTCCGATTTCTTCTCCCCTTGATCGTGATTTCAGCTATGGTTTTTTTTGTTAATTTTTTTGGTTGATTTCTTCTTCTATTCGCATTCCGATTCTTCTTTCTTCTGATTCTTCAATATTCGATGAATTCATTGTAAGTTTTTTTCCTATTTTATATTTTTATCTAGTTTCGTATTGTTTAATTTCAATTTTTCATTCTATTTTTGTTTCGATTTGCTTAATTTGTATATTTTTGTTTCTTATTGCGATTTTTCTTCTTTTGATTATGATTATGATTATGGATTATGATTATGTTTCTATTTCTGCTATTTTTTTTGTTAAATCACTTAGTTTTGGAAAATTATCATATTAGGGGAGATATTAGTCACAAAGCTTAGGTTATTTTTCATTATAATATATATGTAAAAAACTTTGTCACTTTTGGATATTCAATGGAGCTCTTGATTACTAGTTGTTCAACAGAGAATTGGTGATTCAGTTATAAACATTTTCTTTTTATTCTTGAATGTCTTTCATGTTATAGGCATTGATGATTTCTTTGATTATACCTTTTTTGTGGAAAGAACTTACTACTTCTGATACGATTTCGTAGTTTTAGGGAGAAAAGAGCTTATTGCTTTAATCTTAAATTTTGGATTATACATTTTCTTAGTTTCGATTGTGCTTTTTTTATAACTTTCAGAGTTAATGTTTGTTGAATTTGGTTTATAGTTGAATTTTTGTACTAGAATTTAGCTAGAGATATGGTTTTGTTGATTTTGTGCTTTGTTTATTTGTTTTTTATTAGTATTAAGTTAGATATAATCCTTGTTTTTTCTTATATTCAAATATGGATTTTTTTTTCCCTTGTGATCCATTATGGTGGTAATTGGATAGATTTGTTTCATTGCGTTGGTGGTGATACTTGTGGCATTAAGGTTTGGAAATCTGTTGATTTTGCTGATTTCAGGTGTGTTTCGAATACTTTTGGCATTTTTGTCTTTTTGAATATGTGCTAGTTCTGAAGCTGGAAATTCAATTTATACTTTGATTTTTCAAGTGTGTTGTTGCTGAGAATGTTGATTTGAATATTGATCAAATGTTTAAGATTGAATATAAGCTTCAAAGAAGATGCAATCCTATGGAAATTAAGAATGATATGTCTTTGATGTTTTTTCTTCATCTGAAATTTTATTCAATGAACGTTGTTGACTGTCCTATATTTGTGACAAACTTATCGAATTCCTTGCATGTATCTGAAGGTAATTTCTTACATTTTTTAAATTTTCAATGCAACATTTTTTCTTTTTCTTTGGATGTCTTATGTACAACTGTAGACCAAAAGCATATGTGGTTACTTTAGTTCTTAGGTTTAATAGCATAAGCTTTTTGCAAAATGGATGATTTATTTTGTTTGGTTTATCATTAGAGTTTTGTTTTATTAGATATCAGAGTTTATGTTGAGTTAGTCTGGTTTTGTGTTGTATATTTATATTTATATATCTTTAATATGTTTGGTGTAATATATTTACATTTTTCTTATTTGGTATTTTTGTTATCATTGTTTTTAGGTGTTGAGATGGATTTAAGTATAATGCATGTTGATGAGTTAAGTTCTGAAGTAGTTTCTGGGCAGAATATTATAGTTTTTGTAGTGGAGGATGATAGTGATTAAAATATTTTTTGAGGAGCATTAGAGAAAGAGCTATTGAAGATATGAATATTATTTTGGGTGATGACTCAAATATAGTGGATGATGTGAACACTGGCTTTATGTCTATTACTGACACTAATATCCAGTCTATTTTTCCTAGCTAACTATTTATAAGAAAGGCTATTTTAAAGGATTTAGTTATCTTTCATGCAATTTGGAATAATTTTCAGTTTAAAGTTTACAAGTCATGTCCAAAATAGTTTTGGCTTTCTTGTATAGATGAAGATTGTTCTTGGTTTTTAAAGGCTTCTACAAAAATGGACAGTGGAGCTTTTGTTATAAGGGAGTATAATGGGACTCATATTTGTAATGTGGCTATAAGAAAGGGTGAGAAAAGACATGTTAGTAGATCAATTATAGGAAAACATATAAAGGATCCTTTTTTGAGGGAGAAGGGTTTATACAACTAGTGACATTATCTCTGATACGAGGAATATTCTTGGAGCTGAGATTAGTTATTCCAAAGCTTCGCAAAGAAGAGAAGTTGTGTTGAATTTGATTAGAGGTTCTCCAACAAAATCGTATAGTAAGATTCCTAGTTTCTTGTATGTTTTGCAAACAACAAATCCAGGCTTTGTCATTAAGTTGGAGAAAAGAGATAGTAAGTTTTTATACCTTTTTGTTATCGTGAAAGCTTAGATTGAAGGATTTTCTTAGTGTCATCTTGTAGTTGTGGTTGATGCAACATTTCTGAATTGTTGTTATGGAGGGTCATTGTTTTCTGCTTCTACTCCAGATGTTGTAGGTAAATAATTTGTTGTTAGTTTGTTTTATCCATTCTGATAACAGTGTTAAAGTTGTATTACTAACTGTTGTTTTATACTACTATCAAATCTGCAACTTTGATTTATATGGCTACTCTTTTATACAACTAAATTGATATACAAGTTGTTACTTTGGTTGTAATTATACAAGTAAATTGATATGTCATTTATCCTATTATTTCTTTTCTTATGATTAATTATGCACTTGATCTAACTCTTATTATACCATATTCGAAAGTAGTATAATATATGTAAGCTGAATTGATATACATAAGCTGAATTTGATGTACATGAACTGATTTTGCAATACGTGAGATGGATTTTCTATCTAATATGTTAATAGTTTATAATGTTTTAATCTTTTATATATTTATATTTGATATATGTTTTTGAGAATGGTATACTATTTATTATACCAGAATCAAAACTAGTATAATATATATTATGTGTATTTCTCATTGTATTTTCTAGAGTTATTATGATTGTCATATGTTTGTTATTTTTTTAGGCAAGGTTTTCCCTCTTACATATGCTATTACTAATGATGAGAATAATGTTTCATGGGAGTGGATTTTCAAGCAATTTTTTGAAGTTTTTAAAGAAAGAGAAAGCATGGTTATTGTGTCAAATAGGCACCAGAGTATTCAGAAAGCATGCATGAAAATCTATCCTGAAGTACCACATTGTGTTTGTACATACCATCTAATGCAGAAAATGAAAGTTAAGTATAGATCAAACACAGAAGATATGTGTAATTATTTCAAACGTGCATATAATGCCTATTCAGTAAAGGTGTTTGATCAAAACATGCTACTCTTAAATAGGATTGTTAAGAGAATCCTTAAATATCTTGTAAATGTTGGATTTGAGAGATGGAGCAGGGTTCATTCAGTAGGGAGAAGGTACACAACAATGACCTCAAACATTGCAGAATCCCTGAATTCTATGATCAAAGATGTAAAGTTGTTGCCTATAATCCCATTACTTGATTTTATGAGATGCATGCTACAAGATTTGTTTTATAAAAACAAGACTTATGCAAGAAATACAAAGACTACCTTAGCGAGAATCTAAGAAGAGTTGTTATTAAAGCAATACGATTTGGCTGCTACAATGGAGGTAATCGGTTATTCCTTGTCTTATTGGGTTTTCTTTTTAGATTCCCTTATTTTCGTATATTAGTTAATAATAAGTTCATTTTTCATTTTTTTAGTCTGCTTGTATTTTTGTTATGTTTCTGACTTCATCACTAATTTTTTATTTTTTGAGGTGTGTAGGACCCAGTAGGGAGATAGAATAGGTCAGAGGGGGGGTGAATGACTCTTTTTCGAGTTCACTGTTTTCTTTAGAAGGTTACTTCTGAAGATGCTTCTGAGTAATTATCCTTTACTAATAATCCCCTTTATATATTTAAGTGTTTTAGTTGCAGAATAAATTAAACACAAAAATATACCAGAGTAAGGAAATATGCAAACAAGGATTTTATCCTGGTTCAGCCCTTGCCTAATCTAGTCCTTAGAATCTCTTATCCAAGATTTAATTCACTAGTGACTTTTCTTCTAGTGAAAAGCAAACCCTTTATTGCTTATGACTGAAGTTCTTTCCAACAGTCTTGCCTATGATGATCTATACCAATACAGGAGTACCATCCTTCTGTATCCGAGACTCTGAGCTTCTTCTCTCTTAAGTACCTTCCTTATGAGATTGTCAAGCTCCCTCACACTAACTTACCCTTAGCTTAGTGTGATTTATAGTAGTTTATAGATAAATATTTTTATGAGCTTCTGAATTTTGATTCAGTTAGTTCAAATACAAATAGGTAAGATTTGAATGTTTGCTAGAAGAAGATTGCAAGTATATTTGAGAATTGTTCACTCTTAAATTCTTTTGTTAATTCAGCAACCTTCTTCAATGGCAAAAATCATCCTTTTATAGAGGGAGAGAATGTTTCTGTTGATTTTAGACTATTGCCAGGAATTCTACTATTATCTCTCAATCTTGTTACCATCAACAATCCGTTAGAGTAGCTCATCCAACTCTGATCCGCGCCATGCTATATCAGGTTGATTTTGGGGACCCACTTTGTACGACGGTTACCGATGAGTTTTGCATAAATGTTTTTGTTCATGATCTTGCAACAAATTTTATCTTGTAGTAGACTTGGGGATAGAGCACGTGGCGGCATTATGCAAGGTCAGCTTTCTTGACTTTTAGCGCCGAAAGACTAAGTTGTCTTTTGCAGTACATCAGAGGAACTTTTTGAGGTTCTGAGTCTTGAGTGTTCTTCTGATCTTTGAACTGCTTCTAAGGTATCATAGCTCTTCTGATGTATTCTAGGGCTTCTGAGATGACTTGCTTTTGAACTCAAAACTTATAAAAACTAATTTAGCTTTAGAATCCAACAATCTCCCTCATTTTGTTGGTTCTAAGTGAAGTCAAGCACAGGATGTACTTACTCCCTCATACTCCCTCATAGTCTAATACTTAAATTCTGAGTTTGTTTTAATGACATACAAGGAAGTTACTACAATGAAGAGTTGTACTTTTGTGACAAACGTAAAAACTTTTTATTGATTATGAGTACAAGTTTTTACAATAAAATAATGAATTCAATTACAAAGGTTTTTCTTTAAGTGCTAAGAATTCATCATCATCTTTAGTCTTCTCCTGCTGATCTATCTCCATGGTGCTGCTTGAAGATGGAATTGAAGTCATCCGCCTTTCCTAGATTTCCTTGAAGTTGTGCTTGTCTTTCTCCCTCCACTCAGTGCCAACAAGTTGAGCGACTATCTTCTACTCATCAAGTGCAAACTTCTGGATAACTTCATGAACAGCCTTTGCATTTGCTTTAAAAGGAGGGATAATCTGCTGAATCAGCCTTGCAGCTTTGCTGGGGACTGAAGGAAAGATGCTTTCAAGGATAACTTGGAGAGCCTTCTAATTCCAGATCCACTAAGTGTTGAGTCCATTCGCCAGATGCTGCAGGAACGGAACAATCTCACTATCATGTGAGCAGAAGGAGTGGAGAGAAAGGCCACCAAGTTGATTACTTAACCCATCAATGCTCTTCTAAAGGGCCTCTGAAGTGCTTGCATTCCATGCTACCATTATATCCCTAGCTTCTTTAGTGGTCTTGGTAAGTGCAATAGCATACTTCTTTGGTTGATCATCTATTTCATCTACAACCTCATTCTTCTGAGCAAAGGTGGTGTCAGTTATCTTCTTGTGAGAATCTTCAACAGCCTTGAAGATATCAAACCTTAACTCCCGCTTGGAATCCGCAATAGCCTTGAGAGTTTCAGCCTTAGAATTATTCATTTGCTTCAACATCTCATCAAGACTACTTTGGATTTTATCCTACTACCACAGACAGAGGGCATTCTGAGTCTTGAGAGCCTAGATTTCATCCTTCAGTCCCATGGAGAATTATGTTGAAGTGCTCTCAATGGCAATCCCCAGAGTAGACATAACATCAGCAATCTACCTCTAGGATTATTCTTTCAAACAGTTGACTTCATCATGGATCATCTCCAGACCCCTTTCACCAATGTCCATCACCCCGTTCAGCTTCTCCAAAGATTCTAAGATATCCACGTAATTGCTGAGTCTGGTCTCCATGAGAGGTTGCAGATGATGGATAAGTTCAAAGTGAATTTGGGAAGGATGAGGAATTGAGTCAGCTCTTTCCATTATTATCTGAGCCTGTTTAGAGATAAGGGCTACACCCTTGGCTAGTTGGCAGTTTTAGGGGGCAAGTTTGATATCCACGACTGAGTCATTTAGGCGAAGTGCTATTGTGAGGAGATCATCAAGCTTCTTTCCAATGTGATGGATGGAGTTTATAGGAATAGGAGCATTAGCATTTGCTCCCTTAGTAGATTCATCCATCCTCTACTGCTAAGGGACTCATCTCCATAAATACTTTGTTCCGCAGGTCTAGGGATGAGAGTCAGAGAGCTATTTGGATCCACCAGAATAGAGGAACGCTCCTGGTGATGCTGCTGCTGCTGAGTCTTGGACTCCCTCAAGACTTTAACATCATCATCCTTGCTCACATCTTCCAGCAGAACTTCTTCATCTTTCTTATATTCTTCCTCATCCTTATCATCCTCTTTCTGATCCTCCCCATCCTTATTATCCTCCTCCCTTATATCCTCTGGCCTAATGTTGTGCTTGGCAAATACTAAGTAGGCCATGGCTACGAACTCATCAGCAGGATATGATGCTAATGATTGAACACCCCATTCAGCCACTACAGTCCTCTGAGTTTCCTCCTTCTGAAGAGCTGATAGGAATGAATCATCATTTGGAAATTTCTCTTTTAGCAGAGATTGCTTATCAGCCTCTTCCTTTTCTTCTTCCATCTTCTCCTCCTTGGTTTCAGCCTCATCCTCCTTATTCTCAACCTTGTCCTCAGCTACTTCATCCTTCTTGGCCTCAGCCTCAATCTCCTTAGCCACCTTTTGAGCAATGGATGCTGCCACCACTAGAGGTTCTATGGTATTGGGTGTTGGAGATCCTCCTGGTGTAGACAGAAATTTCATAGGTGTCTCAAGAGTGGCTGAGAAGAGATGAGAGGGATCAAACACAGCCTTCTATTGATCTAGAGGAGGAGACTACGGCTTCTTCTCCAGTAGGAAATTAGTAAGATTTGCCACCTTTGGACAAACTGGACTTGGTTCTACTAGAAGAGACCCTAAGGGCAATTCAAAGTCCATAGAAGTCCCCTCCAAGACTTTTCCATCCACTTCTTCTAAGTTATCCTCTTCTGTCTCAGAGGTGCTCTTTTCCTTCATCTTCGTTATGAACTCCTCTACTGCAGGCACTCTCCTTCCTTCAGAGCCCTTTTCTCTGCCTCCTCAGCAGCAATCCTTATGTCTCCCACTGTTCCTTTCCAAGGCACATGACTAAAGACCTCTATTATACTCTGGTTCACTACCCTAATCATGTCATCCTTCTCAGGATCATCATCTGAGATGACGATTTCGCCATAAGTTTTGGCCTTCTTCTTTCTCTGCCTCTCCTGCTTTTCTTCACCTTTCTTCTCTTTCTCCTCTGCCTTTTCTTCTTTCTCTTCAACCTTATCTTCTTCCTCATCACTGATGATAGCCATATCTGGATTAAATTCTCCCCTTCTCCTCTTGGCCAGAATACAGATTGGCCTCCTATCCTCCTCCTCATCTTCTGAGCTGTTC
>CATIWQ010073937.1:0-15627 GCA_949673415.1 Euphorbia schlechtendalii | reverse complement strand
ATATATATATATATATATATATAAAGGATGAAATTATTCAAATACAACAAACAACTGTAACCAGGGATGGATGCACGGCATGAGGGAGTTTAAAAATTAACAAATTAAATTTTTTAAAAATTATATTTATACATATAAAGCAAAAACTATAATAATAATTAACGTGAATTTATAATTTATACATGAATAACCAATTATAAAATTAAAAGTTATAACAATAATAGTTTTCACTATTTATTTATTATTTATCCATCACTTTATTTCACTTACCAATTTTCTTTTAAAAATATAAATTTAAAAAATATATTTTTAGTATTTAAAAGAATACATACATAATATATATATGTACACGCACACATACATATATATACATGTACATAATATATACATATATACACACACACACATACATGTATATATAATTTTCCATAGTTGGATTTTCTATAATGAATATAGGCTTAATGCATCAATAGGTACATAAACTTGTCAAATAAAACCTACTACCCATTCAACTTTCAAAGTGGCCCATAGCTACCTTAACTTTCAAAAGGTGCATCACTTTGCTTCTTCAATGCCGCGTGTCAGCTTCGAATTGGAGAGACAAAATTAGAAAAATGGCATCTTTAAAAAATCAAACAAACCAGAAGCTGACACGTGATGTTGAGGGAGCAATGTGGTGCATTTTTTAAGTTGAGAGAGCTATGAGGTCACTTCGAAATTTTCAGGAGACAATAGGTTTTCTGGGACATGTTCATGTACCTATTGATGTATTAGGCCATGAATATATATACTTTCATTTTCATTACCATGAATTCAATAGCTTAGTTGGTTTGATCATAGTTCTTCAAGCTTAAACATTTCAGGTTTGAAACTCTATAGCCACGTTATATTTTGGGTAAACTTCAAAAAAATGTCATTTGATTTCACTCATTATTAAAAAGGGGACTATGAAATTTTAGTCTGATGGAATGATCGCAAGGTTTTGACTCTATTTATTTTGAGGGCTTATATTCAGTAACGGTGCCAAAAACCTTGTTCCCTACCTTTCTACCGATAAGATAAAAGTTCAAAATACGAACATGTATTATCAATACCGCTTATCAAATAAAAAAATGGTGACCACTGCAAGTATACAGTTTCGATGTAGTTTTAAAAGATATCGATCCCACAGGGAAGGAATTCGGTTCTAAAGACCAACTAGAGTTACGGGGTAGATGAAAATATGGAATTTATATAGGAGGGGTTTGGATGATAGACGGATGAATGGATAGATGTATAAACAGACTAGAGAAGATGTAAAATATAGAGATATTTCTACGAACAAGTTTAATAGAGGAAAACATGCAAAATCATCAAGAATATTTTGTACACTAGATAACTTCAAAAAATAAGGTTCTAGACGCCCTAATATTCTATAATTCACCGCAGAGCAACACAAGAGATAACTTTTCTAAATCTAGGATAAACGAATGGCACTTATAAGAACCTGGATAACTATATTACTATGCTTAGTACGGGTCGCTCTCACATAATCATATTTAGCAAGTTACCACTCCAAAAATGTTGGCTCACTAAACAACGTTATAATCATAGATCCAGTGATTATACACAATCTTGTTAACCCCAAAATCACTCTTAAAGTTAACTCGATAGCATATAATTTGATTAATATAAATGACGCAAACGAATTACTCGTTATAACACATAGACATATCATAAACTTCGAAATATAAAGTATAAGCAGAAAAAAAAGTTGTAAGGTATGCAAGTGAAAGCTAAAGTTGATCAAACCGTATCCACTCTTTAATGGGAGTCGTCAATTCCCGCAATTCCTGCGTCTACTTTGAATCTGGTCTCGACTCGTACAGAACCTCCGCTAGGATGCTATTCTTTGAACGAAAAATTTTATTAATAAGTGCTTTGCAATTACACTCATACAACAAATGCTCGAATTTGTGTAGAAATATAGTGATCAAAATAGGAATCGAATCACTTATACATTTTTCTCGCTAAGACTTTAAACGTAGCGAAATCTAGATATTACACTCTCTATCTATACACGCACACTATCATTCAATGCCTTCTAATCATGCCATAACCATGCACCATGAAATTGTTGAGTTCTGAACCCTATTTATAGAGTGTGAAGGGTTGCGTCTATCCAAACGAAAAGTCGTGTCCATTGGCGAAGAGTTGCATCACTTCAATATGATTGGATGCAAAGATTTATCCTCATCCACAATGGAAAGGCACTTTTTCATGATTGGTTGACTTCCAAAAGGTGTCTTTTCGGTTGGTAATTGATGACGGTTGATCGTTCTTATCCAGCTGTTGAAAGAAGAGAAGAGTTGACAAAAAATAGTCAAGATCACGATCGCGAATGTATGTCGCAACCGTGAATACTTGGTTGGTAACTTTCTGTTGTGAAAATTAACAAGTCGCGGCCGCGATATATGTGTCACAATCGTGACATGCCTTTTTCACATGATTCCTCTTTGCGATTTCTACCGATTTTTACATCTTCGATCTTTTTCCAATTCCTTAAGTTCCACGCATCTTTTTGCACCTTTTTCACTCTTTTTGCGTAGATTTCCAACTTTAATCATTTTACTTCCAAGATTTACCTAGTTTCTGCATTTGTATAAAAATAGCTACATACCACATGAAATCTTTTATATGAAGTATAAAATGAAACAAAACCATATCGTTTTATATTTGAAAATGTCATGATAATAAGTGTAATTAGACACTTATCATGGAACTTGAGGTTTGAAAAGTTATCGATTCAAAGACTTTTTGTTAATAGCGTCAATCAAGCTTACATGGTAAAGGGCAATTTCGAAATTGTACATTTTTCTTTCTTCTTCCTCATTTTCCTTTGAATTTCACATTAATTTTCTCAATTTATTTGTTTGTGACTTCAAGGTTCACTAAAATTTGTTTTTTTAACATTTTTAATCTTCAATTAAATGAGTTTCAATTACTATGACAGTGTTCTCCATTGAACTTGAGTTTTCAAAATATCTCAAAAGCTAGAAATTTGGTGTTTGCTATCAATGTTAATGGAAAATATCGCTTCCCCAATTTTGAATTTCAAAAACAAAAGAAAGAAGCAGCTTGTTGATCCGCTTTAGCTTTAATAATCGTGCAAAGGAGGGTGAACGCAGAATTACTTGATACTTTATAGATTTAAAAAATTTAGTCCAAGTTATTTTTATATACGTGCTTAGTGAATTATGTTGTGTGCACTTTGGTCTAAAAACTGTAAACTACTCAGCTTTGCTGACTTAGTTTACCTGCAAACTGTGCTAAGTAATCTTACTCAGCTCAGATTGATTTTCAAGAAGTTTATACGAAAATGAGAGATGATGTATTGAGCACAAACACTTATAAAGGCAATAAATAGAGTAAGGAAAGAGGATACCTCAAAATTATCCTGGTTCGACCTCGAGCCTATTATAAAGGTAATAAATAGAGTAAGGAAAGAGTATACCTCAAAATTATCCCGGTTTGACCTCGAGCCTACCTCCAGCCCCTGGATTCCTTTCCGAGCTTTGATCCACTAGTGATTTCTTTCCTTCAATAGGCGGAGAAGCCTTTACAACGGGTAGACAACTTACAGAAAGTACCATCCTTTCTAGTTACCAATCAATACTCAGTTTTAGGTACCCTTCCTAAAATTGACTCACATATTTATGATTGAAAAGTTACGAATGAAGGATTTCAACTTATAAAATGTGTTGAATCCTTTACAATGATGAAGCTTAGCTAAGCTAAGACTCTAAGCTAATATGATTTATATCTTACAAATATATAGGAAACTGAGTGTTTGCTTTTGATTGCTTGAAATGGAATTTCTGAAAGTTGACATTGCTTGAACTAAGTTTTCAGTTCTTAAGAAATTCGAGGAGATTCACCAAGTTTGAACGTCTACTTCAAGTCTTCTATTTATAGTTGTAGATGCTGGAATTAGCAGTTGCAAATGTCTCATCTTGACTTGTTCTTGAAAATCTCTTTTCTTAACAACTTTCAAATCTGTTAGTTTGAAATAAATTCTAAGATGTTTAGAGATAGTGAATTTGAACGTTGAAGTGCGAGATTAAACAGTTAATCTTTGATGAGTAAAAAACTCGTTTCTTCAAGAAAATCTGTTTGAGAGAGAAGCGCGCGAGATTTAACGTGGAAGCTTGTAGTTGGTTGACTTGCTGATGTTGCAGAGTTGCGCGGAGACACTGAAAAACAACGCATGTTAGAAGGTGTCTTTTTACTTTGGACGATTGTGAAGAATCTCCAACATTCCGTCCTGACACTTTTTGGTTGTGAGGATCACATGAATATTCTTTTTGATTTCACCACTTTTTACTTGAAAAGCATAAAATGGATATCTTCACAGACAAAGTTAAAAGCACAAGTGTCATAATATCCTAAGTGTCTTAGAAATACTTAGCATCTCACTGAATAAAAGGTACTTAGCACATGCTAAGTTATATTGCATAAACAGCACACGACTTTTCCTACTCTAAGCCATAACTTAATTAGAATTTAGTAAAACTGAGTTGTTTTCTCTTAAACAAACTCAATTAAAACTTGTATAATTAAGAGTCTATTTAGTACCTAATTAATTTTACTATCCTAGTCAGTTTGTTATTTCTGAAAATGTTTAAGTACTGTAAAGTACTATTAACTTGGTTCAACATAGCTTAATTTTGAAAAATCCCCAAATTTGAATTTCAAATTCCTAATTTGAGAGCTTGGTCTATTCTTCCCCAAATTTGGTACGTTCCTTACATTTGATTGTGTAACAACCTCTGCTTTGTTGATGCAAAAAACAACCACTAACAATCATATAGGAGTAAAATGAAATCCCCATTTTCAAAAACTTGTCTCTTTCGGCTCCCAGGTCATGAAAACTACACAAATTATAATAGGAACAAGCATGAGATTACAATACATATTCTCAAACCCACTCTTATCCTTCCTCTACTTATAATACAACCAGAACTCCATTGTAAAAGCAAAGAGAATGATCAAATCAAGAATCATCAAAGGGAATCGAATAAAAGTGGCAACAACGAGAACTTGCAACGGAATAATAACTAATTTTGGATAGTGTGAATTGAGGATGTTGAAAACGAAGATCAGAGAGTTAAGAACAAAGAGAAGGGAAGAAACCAATGTCAATGTAATAAAAGAAGAAATCGAAGATTGGTCTTCATCGTGGTTGATTTTGAGAGTTGAATTAGTTAATTAAGCGATTATAGGCGGTGGCGGAGTAGAAGGAGGTTTATCATATGAAGGCGGTGAGATTGTCGGCTCAAATTGGTGAGAAGTTGAAGATGGTTTGATGTTCTGTATAAATAATATGAAGGCATGTCATTGTTTTTTATCTTGTTAAGAAAAACTCATCGAATTGATAACGTTAGAAACCACAATCCTCCGTTTGAGAAAAAAATAAAGAGTACTTGTTCTGATAATGAGTGTCCATTCTCCGTTTGATAAAAAAATAAGTTCATCCTAACATTTTAATTCTTTTTAGATTTTAAAATAAAACAGCTTTCGTTGGTTACAGATAATGAAAAAATTGCATGTGGATGGAATCAACCAACATCTTTCAACAAGGGGGTCAATCGTTACTTCTCAACCAACCCATACATGAAAATAGCATATCTTAGTTTAAAACAATATATATTAGGGAAATACATAAAAATACAATGTTTGGTATAAATAATTACTTTTTTGTCTATTACTTAATTTAATTGTCAAAAATATATTATCAAAATTTTGAATTTACATTTCTACCACCTTATAATAACCTCGTCGGATTTTATAGTTATCTTATAGTTATTTCAAAATAACGTAATTTTTGATATTTTTTTACCATGATTTTATTATACTTTATTTATAGTATTTATAATTAATGTAAACATATTATATTTATGTGTTTTTATTCAATTTCTGTATTTGAATTTATTTTTGATATAACAAAAACGCATTTTACAGTTATTTTATAGTTATCATATAGTTTACTTATAGATATATTCAATATAACAAAATCGCATTTTATAATTATTTTATAGTTAATTCAAATTGATGTAATTATGTTATATTTTTACTATAGTTTACTTGTAATATGTCAAATTGATATAGTTGTGTTATATTTATTTGTATTTAATTAAGTGTGTGTTTAAACTATGTAACTATAAAAAAACTATAAAATAAATATTTATCGGTAAAAAAAGTTCGGAAAAAGTATAGCATCATGGATCTTATTTTGAAGGGAAACATGAAGATGAAGAAAATATTCTAGAGCAGCATGTTGAAAAAATAAACTGTTTGTAAGATAAATAAAAAATAAGAAATTAAATTTAAAAAAAAAGAGGAATGTAAAAATATAAATAAGAAAAGTTTAGAAGGTAAAACTTCCAAATGAATTGTTGAAATAAATTGCCCTATATATTATCACTTGATTATAAAAATTAAGGGGGGCTAGGACCTCAACCCAACTACACGTGGGTCCATCCCTGACCGTAAATGAGATAAAAGATAACAAACATAAAAAAAAATAACATAAAAGGAACATCACCCAATCAACCTACAATAATTTAAAACACTGCGTGAGATAAAACATGTAACGACAATGATCCTACAGGACAGGAAGGGTAGAGCATTGTTCTATCAAATGTATTAAAAATTTCTTTATGATTTACATCTAAGAACAGAATTTGTCAAACTGAAAATTTTTTTGGTTACATTCAACTCGGTTAGACAAGATTCATATAATTTGTACTTAGAGTTTGATTTAATTAGTTTGGTTAATTGATTTAACTAATATTCATCCCTACCTACGACCTCGCAGTCCTAATTTAAAATTTGGAATAGGGGTTTTTCACAAGAAAATAATACTTGCAGAGCTAGACGAGCTATAAAATCAGCACGATTATTTCCTTTTCAGTAGCAGTGGATTTTATTATATATATGTTAATATTCTTATTGTAAATTTGCATTTATACTTTTCTTTAATTGAATTAGCACGATTATTTTGGAAATTTGCAAATCTACTTTACATTTATTTTTTGGGTGAATGTTGTTGCTTCTATGATATAGTGCAAGTGTAAAGCCTAACTCGGAATCACGAGTTGGCATAATTTTGTGAAAATTATTTGCAAATCCAAAATTTTTGTTTATGCAAAACAGTATAATAGGTTATGTGTCTTTATTAGTAGTCCCTCCGTCTATTAAATATTGTCGTGTTAACTAATTCATAGTTTTTAAGATAATAACTAACAAAATGAGATGATTTACTAGTTTACCCTTTCATAATTACCTATAGTCTTCTTTTGTTATTGGAGATTAGAATATAATTAATTATCTTGGAAGTTGAACAAATTAATAGGGGTAGGAATGGAAAACTTGATAATACAAAATGACCATAAAAAAGAGACATCGAAATCCCTCTAAAACGATAATATTTAGTAGACGGAGGGAGTATATAATAACATCGTAGTCAACAAAGTTTTATGAACATTTATTGATATTGGCAAAAGAATAAATGCTTAAATGAGTCTATCTTTTATAAAATTTTAAATTAATATACATATACTAACTCATTTTATGACAAAATAATTAGGATATGAACCAATGTTAGAATTGTTCTTACAAGATACCAATGCTATACGCCCTTTCAATCTAAACATGTAATTTCGTATTTTTCTTAACATATATTTGCAGTGTAAACATTAACAAAATTTCTGTTTTGATATGTATGTATTCAAAGTAAAATATATACTTGATTCTTTTAATTACTTTGGCATTCATGTTTATATTTTAGGTTAAACTTTAATAAAGTATTACATGATTTAAGTCATTTTTTAAGGGATCCATGTGGTATTATGGATCGTAAAACCGTTAACAAAAATAAGGATTATTTCTTGACATCGTCGTCTATTTTTGCTAACGTGAAGAGGTAAAATAGGAACCTTATATTTTTAATCCATGTATACAAAGATTGAATTTTAGGCTGAGAAAAATGAGAAATGCAGCTTAAATAACAAAATTAAAGACTCGAAACTTTTGAAGAGGCAGATCAAACTTCAATCCATGATCAAAATCCATTTATACACTTCGTTGGACACATTTGATGTGTTATTTTTATCACTCAATAACTAATTAAACGAAGAAAAACTGATTTTGATTTTCCTCAAATTGAATTTCTGACAATGAATCCCAACACAGATCACATAAATGGTGACTTTGCATCTGCCTCTATTCGGACACTCATACAATGCCTTTGCTATCAGAATATCCGCTTCCTTTTCGTTCCCATGTCTCGATTTTGTCCTTTATTATGTGGAAAACTCGGGTGATAGGAAGCAAAAAGGAATCAGTGAAGCAGGAACAAGAAGAAAAGAAATTAGGGGATTTGATTCCAGTTTCAATTAATGATGGAGTCAGCTCGTTTATTGATTTTGTGTTATGCAGGGCTGGATCGTTTTTTGTTCTCTGCAATCTACGTTGTGTGGGATTAGGAACGATTGCATGTGCGGGAAAACCACCAGCCATGGGAGTCCTTACCAGTGCTCGAAAGTTGCTACATCGGTCGCCACTTGGGATCTCTTTTATGCGGCTATGAGAATGAACAAGAATAAGAGGGAGAAGAGGACCAAATTTAGGGTTGATTAGTTAATTTTAGGGTTTAGTTAGACGAAGAAGATGAAGTAATTTGTGTTTTCCAAAACTGTCACTCGCCACATCAGTAAATTAACGGTGTTAAGAAAAAAGTAATACCACATACCCTTTTTTGAAAATTACTTAAAAGTACAATGTACTTTTTTTTAAATTTACCCTATATTTTATCTAGTTTATTAATTTCAAATTATCTACAGTGTTTTGATAATTATTTTGGCTCTCACTATCATTAATGGATGATTGATAGAAGTTTGATAATATGAATGTAAAATATATTGATATTCATATTTAGGAACAAGTTAAAAAAGTATAATGTGGTTTCACTTATTTCCAAAACGGAGTTTGAGGAATCTTTTTTGTAAAAGGGGATCTGTGGTTTCAAAAATTGTAAAAGGGGATCCATGGTTTCAAAATAGTGGTTTTACATTCAATATTTTTAATAATTTAACGTTATTATTTAAAAATTACATGTCAGGATTTGAGTAATTTTTGGAGATCTTTTTTATTTTTAATGATTTTATAAATTTTGTTATCATAATTCAATTAAAAAAATATATGTATTATTAAAAAATTAACAAAATTTGTCAGTGATGTGTAGTGTATTTTAATAACTATCCCACAAAAATTCAAATAAAAACGAACAAGATTACCCATTTTTGTGTCATAATTTAATATTAAAAATCCTCCATTTATAATTTTTTTAAAAATCATAATCCTCTTGTAAAATAAAATTTTTCAAATTCCATTTTACAAATGAGTAAAGTCATAGAGAATTCTTTTTAAATTTACCCTTATATTTACTTACAATCTATTAGTTATTAAGCAAACATAATTTTATTCACACGATAAGATAAAGTCACAAAATATTAAGATAATAGAAAATTCCATTAAAAATTATTATTAACATACAAGTGAACACGCTTTATAACAATAAGGAATAATTGTTTATTCAAGCTCCTGATGGTGACAGTTGGTCTTTCTCCTTCTCTCTTGATCTAACTTTCTGGCTTTAGAAATTGTTTATTATTATTATTTTTTATATTTTTTCAAGTTATGTTGTTAAAACTTAAAAGTGTGTACACTCTCTTATTTTGCATTATGTACGCGAGGAAAGGAGAAGCGTTTACTTTTTTTTTTTGAACCTGATAGTAATATCAAGTTCTATTGTGTTTATGCCTAGATTTTATGTCAATTGTCAAATCTTAAGATATAATCTCTACTTTAATTTGTGATAGTAGTTACATGATCGATCTCACATAAAGTGAAAAATTTTGAAAATTCTTTTTAATAAATTAACAAAATAGTAAATAAAATGAGGTTTAAGATATTTTCACTATGACATTTTTCCATTCTAATTAAACATTTTATTGTAAACTGGGTTATTGTTATATAATAACTTCCTTGATAAGGTCTGACCTTCGTTGGGTGGGTTTGGACAAAGTAACCCGCGAGTCTAGTATGAAAGTTTAAATTGGATATTGAAATCCAAGTCAGACCTAACTAATATATATTAAAAATATGCATTTTTATTTTATATAATCTTAATAAAAAAATTAAATGGTTAAATTTTTGGTGTTTTAGGTATTATTTAGCATAAAAGTTAAAAATGTGCTTAACGTTACAAAATTCTTTGCAATTATTTTGTTTCAATTTTTTTCTATTTAATTTACAATTTTTTTTATTAATAATATTAATATGTAGTGCAGGCCTAGTTTGAGATTTGATATTTTATGAAGGATCCGACCCAAGTTGACCTTTATTATTTTACTAGGCTTGATAGAACCAAGCTCTCATGCTCATGTTTAGTCTGAATTTGTAATTCTTGAAATATCACAAGTTTGAGTGCCATTGAAAAGAAATTTTCTTATATATTATTTGATGAAGACGGGGCAAGGAACCAAATCGTTTTATCAAAAAACCAAAATATAAAACAAACAAAAAAAATCAATGCATAAAAATTCAAACGATTTCAAGAAACATTATTTAAAGGTTAACAAAACCCACCCCAAACTAAAACACTATATTTAATACATGCTCGAATTTTTTTAAAAAATACAACACAAATTCAATTCATAATTGTGTTTCTACTCTTAAAAATTCATTTCTTAAGAAAAATAATTGTGTAATCTAACCTGAATTTCTTTTACATCAACAATACCATATAATTCAACTTAATATCAAATTATAAATAATTATGTTAAACTAGGCAACAACTAACATCTAACAATGATAACAACTATCATCTAACATTGATTGTAGTACAACTGGGGTAGTTATTTTGAATGATATATTCACTTCCAAATATTTATTTAAAACAAATAAAAGTAATTAAATTTTCAGCGAGAGAATCTTGGGTTTGAAAACTTGGACCGGACACGTTAATTAGAACCAGGACTGCAGCTGGTCCATTCCTTATTATTACTGCAAATTGGTATTCAAACCGTGAATGTACCTATGAAACTGCTGGTTAAAATATCAATCAGTTTTTTTAAATAATTATTAAAGAAGAATAAAAATACTCTCTGGGTGATTTGTATTCCTTAACATCTGTTTATTTTTTTCGTCTATCGGAGTTATAATTATTTGATTGAGAGTCTATTCCAATCAAAGCTTTACTACCATGGTTTTCTACTTATCTCATCATAATATGCACTCTCTTTTTTTTGTACTTTTTGATTATTTACTGAGGGTTCAGTGTATTTTATCACCAGGCTTGATTCTTGAGCAACATCGGCCATTGAAATACTTGTGTATAAATCATAAAATATATTTTAAATCAAGCTGATACATGTTTCTAACTATTCTATTTTTTTGTCACTTTAGTAATAACCTGATGTGAAGATCTCTATGTACTTTTAATTTTATTACATTACAGCGGACTTGTGGTTTAATTGCCAATACAAGTCAAATACATGTTCACAATTATTGAATTCGATTCCTACCAATCGCACTTTGACTGATTTACAAAAAAAATCCAGACAAACTGATCTCAGGTAAAATCCACGCAAATTTACTTGCACATTTTAAAATATGCATCGACAGTTTATGACGTACAGTTGAGTTTCAGTTTTTAATGTTTAATAGAGCCAAATATCAGTTACTTCAATTTGAATTTATCCAAATGAAAAATAGTAAACGCTAATTAATTGTAGAAATAAATTACGGGTCCTATGCTGTAATTATTGTCTCATATCATAGAACATTCACAAGTATTCATGTTACCCATTCCCATCACATTGTATACCATATAATAAATATCCCAAAGTCCCGACTTTTCCCGCTTCAATTAAAGCATACCCAATTCGAATTCTAAGCATATGGTCCCAAAAAATGGTCCTGAAAGTAAAGAAATCTCACCCCTATTCTATTCTTGGGATTTTGTGACATTGCTTTCTTACAACACCTATTCCTGTCTCAAACTAACCTCGCCCTTCATCAAACATTTATTCAACATCAAAGTATTTATTCGGATCGCAAATGCGCTTTGAAGAATTATATAATGAAAATTTTCCAAGTGTAATAATAATGCTCCCTCCCATAGGAAGAATGCTAAGGTCCCCACAAACCTCGAACACAGAATCTGCAACAAACTTTTAAGAATCAATGAACACTTTCTTTTTCCTTTTAACTTGCATTACCACTACAAGTAATACACAGTCAAAAACTGCTGCTGAATACCTAACATAACTCCGAAACAATCTACTTTAAAAATCCTATTGAATTCACTTTTGTTACCCTTCTCCAAAGTTCTTGTTTCAAAAGTTACCACCCTAATTTATGCAAAATTAGTCAAGTTTTTAACTGAATGAAAATGTCAGACACAATAAAACTCTTCAGTCCACTTGTAAAGTAAACCTGTTTGAGCAAATAATGTTGCACCATCTACAAATGACAAGCTAACTAAATTTCCTACAAGGATAAAACTTGATATGAATACAAGTTGTTAGAATCAACCTTGTCAAGACCGCAAATCGAACAGGGCAACATCCACAGGATCAGCAAATTTTCAATTTTAATCACAAGCTACGAAATTACAACCGAGTACGGATTGATTACCACAGAATTCAAAAAACATAGAACATAATTCTATAAAACAAATCAAAATAATTTTAAAATCCACAAAATCTACTACCTCCAGAGGACGGTTAAGCATCATCATATTCATACCATTACCAACAGCCACATGTAAATATAGAAAGCAAACAAGCTTCATTAGCTTCCGCATCTTGTTTAATGGAACCCTTTGTTTTTGCTTACAGCATGCAATCAGTTCTCGCAGGCAACCGCCGGAAAAAGTTGAGAGGAACTGAAGGAAGCCTGTGACGAAACCTCGGATGTCTCAACACATAAAATCCGGTCAAAAGCGCCACCACTTGGAAAGGGGTAACATACAGGATAATGGCAGCCAGCAAACAGAAAACGACAAACAGAGCAGTCGCCCTGGGGTCTCGCCAGCTCAGCAAAGACTGCAGCCTTTCTCCTTGAGTGGCCAAATCCCCAACCACGGTCTGAATCCTCCCGGCGATACTCCTCAGCCGATCATACCTCATTCTTACAATATCTGAAGGCCGCGAAGTCGGGAACGTGTCGAACTCTTCATCCAGTTCGTCTGGATGAGCTGACTCAGCGTGCGATAAACGAGTGTCCATGTGAGGAGGATGCCTCGGCCTCCATCTATAGTACCAAACACCGATCAAGAAAAGGTACAAGAAAATCGTGGGCAAGATGAGCTCCGGATAAAGTACGAGTATAATGAACAAGATGTGAATCAGCACGGTCGTGATGGGGTTTTTCCAGTTGCAAATCTGATCGAACCATTTGCCGACCGAAATCAACCCGCTCAAAACCCCCATGATTCTGAAGAAATTAGCTTTGCTCCTCCTCATGCTCCACATGTGCGACCCCACATCGAGCATATATTCAACGACCTCCTTTCTCAACGGCGGCTCGGCTCGGCTCAGCCTCATCGACACGATCTGAGTCGCCTGATGCCTGAGACTATCGAGCTGGCTCACAGTAAGTGGGTGAAGGTAGTGCATTTTCGGTAGTAAAGGCTGCGAGTACATGTGCATCATATTAAGCAGCGAAGAACAAGTGAACCGAACCGCCAAATGAATTTCTCCCATCTTCTTGACACCGTTAGGATGCAGGACAAGGAGAGGATACGAGTGAGTGTAAACCCTATCAGTTTCGAGAGTCGAAAGACGAATCCTAACCTTCCCGATTCTCAAGTCCTTCGCAGCAGCAGCTTTCTCCCCTCCATGCAAATGGCAATTATCGTAAACCCCAATGGTTATAACAGTACAGGGATCGAAAACTTCCCAAGTATACTGCTCGTTCCATTTGGGAGTGAAACTGTCGATGATAGTTCGTGTACGAATCCACTTCTGGCCATACTTCGCCACGCAGTACGCATCAGTTGTTCCTCGACCATCCTTTGCCTTCATAGGCATCAATCCCTGTGCGTTGAGAATGCCCAATTCAAGAACCCCGATGCTTGGCTTCCACAGCTGTTTGGCCGTGGGGCGAAGATCGCTGCTGTAGTGAGTCGATTCGTCCAAAACATGGTAGCCACCCTCCAAGCAGATTCTCATGTGAATTCTGCTGGCAAATTTAATTTCCTTCTTTTTCTCCCCGTCGACAATAACATGTTTCTCCAGATTAAACCACCTGGTATTAACCGGTCGGTGATCGAGCCTCCTATCCACATGCTGCAAATGAATCGCGCATCGCCCCAATACTTCGTCCTTGTTGGGCGCAACTCGGTCTTCCACGCTCAAGGTCAAATGCTCCTCAAATGGCTCGGCAGCCACAAACATAAGGTCCTCGTTCCACATAGGATTAATGTTTCTGCTAGGCGAAATCCTGGTTCGCAAGGCCTGGTTTCCCAATATAGCCTTCACATACACTTCCGGGTACCGACCTTTATCGGTCGGTATCAAATCTTGCGCTTCGATGACATTGACCCTCAAATACCACAGTTTAGGGGACAGATAAACCTTCGATCGGCTATTAGCGAGATTGTCCATGCCACTTACAGAAGCCGCATCGGAATGCCAAGCTTCCGGAAAAGCTTCATCTGCCTGAGTTCCCATCCATACAGCCAACATCAATTCACCCTTCACTTTATCTCCTTTTCTATCCTCTAATCGATACCACTGTGGTGCCAATGGACTATCAGGCGGTACGCGTTTCGGGATTTCATTCAAATCGAAAAATACACGGCCAATGAAATCATCCTTCACAAAGTCCTTGTCTTTTACGGTTACCTCGAGCATGGACGCCTGGATTCTGTCCTTGGAGAATGCAAACACCTGGTTCCACTCAGGATTGGACTTCTTCTCGAAATGACGAGTGGTACCCTTGTAGTTTCCAAGCTTGACTTCGACGTAAGGATCGCAGCTGCCAGTGACATCTTTGCCGGGCAAATCCTTGGCCTTGACAACCCGTACATAGAGATATTGCATCTGTTCAACCAAATCATAGGTGCTGGTGAGTTTATCGCCGGTGATCTTTCCCCCTCCAAGATGGGGATTGGTCTCCTTTAATACGAATTCCTCTGGCGGAGGCCTCTGCATCTTGTGGTTGAAACCGAGAGATGGGTTAAATCCAAGAAGTTATACCAAAACCGAGTTTCAATTCGTTTGAATTCAAAAACCCTGAAAATAAGGAATCAGAAATTCTCATTAGCCGTTATAAAATGGAATGTGAAGAAACCAGCACTTCAGAGAAACATAAAATTGGGAACAAAATCCAAATATTTACTAAATAAAACTATTTAGAGAATGAGGTGGTGGCAAGTAAAAATTTCTAAATTAGATGGTATAAACCGACACTCATGAACGTACGGAAATGCAAAGTTATCTCTAACAAAAAATAAAAGGTAAGAATTCAGATAACCTACTTGCAGAGATATATTCAAATCCTCAGATCTGAACGATT
>CATIWQ010073933.1:0-16658 GCA_949673415.1 Euphorbia schlechtendalii | reverse complement strand
TATGTAGTTGTTTTTGGTCCAAATATAGATACTAGGTAAATCTTGGGAGTAAAATGATCTAAAGTGGAATTCTATGTAAAAAGAGTGAAAAAGGTGCAAAAAGATGCGTGGAACTTAAAGATTTGGCTTAGAATCGAAGCTATCAAAGATCGGTAAAGTTACAAGGATAATACTAAAGAAAAACACATTTCATGGTCGTGACAACAACTTGCAGTCATGACTTAGTATTCTTTAGAACAAAAAATTACCAAATAAATATTCACGGTTGCGACATGTATATCGCGGTCGTGACCAGGATGGTTTTTGTGTTAAATCTTCTTAACTACCAACCGCCAGATAAGAATGATCAATTGCCATCAACCGCCATCAACTACCAAATAAAAAGACACCTTTTGGAAGATAACCAATCATGAAAATGTGCCTATGCATTGTGGATAAGATTAAAGCTTCTCAACCAATCACAATGAAGTGACGCAATCTTTCGCCAATGGATACAACTCTTCGTATGGATAGATGCAACCCTTCATACTCTATAAATAAGGCTCCAAACTTCACCAATTTTGTGGCATGGATTGTGAGTGACTATGTGTGTGTTATAGTGCATGTGTATGCATAGATAAAGATTAAAAATGATTTAGTTTTCACTACGTTTCTAGGTGTTAGCGAGAAAATGTATAAGTGATTCGAATCCTTATTTTGATCACAAGATTTATCTACATATTCGAGTGATTGTTGTATTAGTGTAATTGCAAATCACTTATCAATAAAAGTTTTCGTTCTTCAACATTCGTTTATTCGATATACACAAAGAATAGCATCCTAGCGGAGGTTCTGTACGAGTCGATACTGAATTCAAAGTAGACACAGGAATTGCAGGAATTGATGACCCCCATTAAAGAGTGGATACGGTTTGATCAACTTTAGCTTTCACTTGCATACCTTACAACTTTGCTTTTCTTTCTACTTATACTTTTTATTTAGAAGTTTATGATATGTTTATGTGTCATAATGTGCATTTCTAGTTGAGTCTTTTATATTAATCAAGTTATTTGCTTTTGAGTTAACTTTAAGAGTAGTTTCGGGGTTAAGGAGACTATGTATAATCACTAGATCTGTGATTATAACGCTGTTTAGTGAGCCAACAATTTTGGAATGGTAACTTGCTAAATGTGGCTATGTGAGAGCGACCCATACTAAGCATAGTAATATTGTTATCCAAGTTTATATAATCATCTTAATTCGGTTGCACTAGATTTAGAAAAGTCATTTCATGTGTTGCTCTACAGTGAATAATTGAATATCTGAGTGCCTAAAACCGAGTCTGTTGAATTAATCTAATAAACGTAATATCTTTAATGTCCTTGCATGTTTTCATTTCTATCCTTGTTCGTAGTGAAAATCTATATACTTTTATCTTCTCTAATCTTTCATACATTTATCTATTCATCCATCATTGCAATCCTCCTAACTAAAATCAAATCTATTTTATATTCTTTATTCCGTTTCTCTTGTTGATCTTTAGAGCTGGTCCTTCCCTGTGGGATCGATATCTTTTAAAACTACATCGTAACTGTATACTTACAGTGGTCACCATTTGTCTATTTAGATAAGTGGTATTGACAACACCTATTCGTATTTTGAGCTTTTATCTTATCGGTAGAAAAGTGGGGAACAAGGTTTTTTGCTTCATTTTAGAATATAACCCCTCAGAGTCATTAGAGTCGAAACCTTGCGATCACTTATAACAAGGCCCCAACATCAAATGGACATCACCTTTAAAGTTGGCACCCGCTGACTTCATTTTACATCATAATCAATGCGCTACATCCATGATTATTGCTCATTCATATATCATGCATGATCTGATCTCCGTCTTGTGTACTTTAGCAAAGGTTTAGAGAAGGACTGATCGTTGCCTTGTCAGAGTCTCTCCCATTGTGGCAAGGCAAGGGAACATTCCGTCTCAATAGGAGGGTGTGCCATACACCCATTCGAGGGAAGATTCATGTTCCAGTTCAGGTTCAGGTTCAAGGCCCGCAACAAAACATCAGCAGAGAAATTGCAAGGGCATTGGAAGCCTTTTTTGGTAGTGCTCAGTTCGTCCAAGCCATCTAGCATCACGCCGGACCGAGGTAAATGTAGGACCGTAATTCAGATCGATTGTTGGATTCTTAAAACCCGGGGAATGTTTAAGCCCCCACTAATGGCCATCCTCGGGCAAAGAGAACACTATTCTTCCCTAGTAACAATCCTCCAAGCAACATATTCCAGTTTGGCACCGGGAGTGGTCCAGGCAGTTCGAACCATTTCAAGTGGGGCAAAGTTCTAGGGGTGATCAGTCTGCACTAGCTGACGTAACCCAGCCGTAAACATTTGTTCGGATCTGGTGAGTTCAGTCATCAGATCATTAGTGCACCAACCCGGTAATCAATAACCCAGCTATAGACGATGCTAGTCAGCAGGCCATCTCCCAGTTTCACTCCTCCTAGCTTCAACTCTTAACAGACAGGACCTTATAGTGCCGCTGCCCCTACTCTATTCCACATTGGAATGAACCCCCTGATGGGTCAATACCGGTTAGGCCCTCGTTCGACAGGCGCTCCAAGCTTTGCAATTGGCTCCGGAGACATGACATTTACTTATGGCCAATCTCACCTGCCACCTGTGACCGTCGCTCACCGTTATTAGCTAAGATTTCCCTATTACAATGAGGGCATGATGTCTCAGCGATAGGGAACAAACATAGCAAAACTTTGGCAACAATTCCTAGCCACCCAGGCGCATCAGTTCTCCGAGCATCCTCCTAGCCATTATCCAACACTTCCATCGATGCATGAGGAAGATTGGCTCCCTAATAATTTTATCATGCTAGAACTGGTGAAGTATAGGGAAGAGGGGGACCCTAGATGCCACTTGATAAACTATTAGATGGTAATGAGGGCTAGGAGAATTTCAGACAGAATAATAGCCATGTTATTCATCATCACTCTAGGTGAGCCGGCTAATGAAAGGCATAACAACTTGCCTCCAGAAATTTCAAGCGACTGGGATCATTTGTCAAAGGTGTTAATGGAGCAGTACGCCTTTAATTCCCAAATAAAAATGACAATGTAGAATTTGGAGGCGGTTAAACAAATGACCGGTGAGCTATTCAAGCCCTACTATGGCCGGTGGATGAAAACCCAAGTGTTGTTAAAATACCATCTTAGCTTATTTGAGATGATTGTGAGGCTCTTAGACGGGGCTTTACCGGTATATAGAAATTGTTTGGGTATGGATACTTTCATGTCTTATAATAACGTGTTTGAGAAAGCGGAGAAACTAGAAAGGATCGAGGCCATGAATGCGGCGCCAGCTCCACCATTCAGTAGGCCTTGGTATAAGAAGGCTGATGAAGGGGCCTCTTCAGCACCCACATCCTCCCAACTAAAGGGGAAGCACGTGGCAGTGCAGGTAGTTCAAACAAAAATAACTGTGTCTGTGCACTTGCCGAAGGAAGAATATCAAGGGATCTCTCCCTATTCCGCCAACCTAGGTTTCCTGTTCACGAAATTGCAGGAGTTGAAAAAACTTGAGAGTGTAAAGCCTTGGGCTCCCCCCAAATTGGAGGAGAAGAATAATTTCTGCCACTATCACGTGGTGGCCGGGCACAGGAACAATAACTACAAGGTCCTCCTCAGGGCTATCCAGAAGTTAATAGAAGACCGGGTTATAGAAGAGCCCGCATTAAAGCCCAACATGACAAGTATCCCCCTTCCTCAGTTTAAATATAAGGTGGGAATGATAGGCTCAGGAATGGAAGAAGATGCCACCTAGCAGTGCATGGAGAAGGTAACAGAAGAATCCTTAATGATGATTGGATCAGGATTAAACCCGCATCATGTGAGGACCGACTTAGAATTGGGTATGAGTTCATATACCTTGGAGAAGGTGGAGAGTTATCACTACCCCAAGTTCAGACTGTGCGGGATGTCTATATACGATTACCAAGATGCCCCGAGTTTCCATGTCTTCAAATACAAGACCTTCATGAGAGCGCAAGGTCTCTCAGATGATATGCTAGCAACATTATTCCCATGTTCATTATAGGGAATAGAGGGAGATTGGTACTTGATGCAATCTCCTTCAAACAGGGGTAATTGGCATCGGATCTCCCATGCTGACAAGAAGGATTTCCTATACATGGAGACACCTGAGGCCAACATGACGGACTTGGTAGGTTGCATCCAAGACGAGGATGAAACATTCAAGGAGTATAGCTCATGGTGGATGTCTATTCAGGTGATGGTCAAGGATAAAACGAATAAGATCATGCTGATGGGGATGTTGATTAGTGGAGCACAACCCGAATTCCACCACTGCCTCAACTCCCATGAATATGCAAACTTTGGAGAACTTATTGAGGTGGCATTGATGATTGACTTAGAATTCCAAAGCTTAATGCCAGAGATTATGATTGTAGGGTCAGGCATACCATTCGGCCACGTGTTTAACATGATATCCCAGTCAAATCAAGGAAAGAGCCCTGCCTAAGCATGTCAAGATGGAGGAACGAGTGTTGCTGATAATTTTTATGCCTCCGGGGCAAGCTCAGGGCCATGATATAGCCTGTGTGTAATGCTTGTATACGATGAAAGGGATTCACTCACCTTTCACGTTCCCAAATTCGAGACCTTCATGAGTTCACAAGGGCTCCCAATTCTGAACTAGCTAAGCTATTCCTGTGCTCATTGTCTAAGGTTGTGGGAGAATGGTATATGCAAAAACCCTGACCCACCCTTGAGGGAGCTGATGGCATGCATCCAAAACAACTACGAGTCCTTCCAAAAATATGCTAGATGCTAGATGAATATTCAAGTCCACATACACTATAGACTAGAAGAGCACCTCTTTGTACAAATGCTGATTAAAGGGGCCAAACACCCATACAGACAACGCCTTGGTCTAATGGACCTCCGTACTTTTTAAAGTCTATTCGACATGGCTACGAGTCTAGAATGATTTTTTAGAGAGTCAGGGTAGCAGATCAACATAGTGGGATTAGGCATGGCACCAGACTAAGTGGTAGGAATGATCGCTAAAGCCAACCCTTGCAAGGCCCTAGTCGCTGAAAGTACGGCTAAAAGGGGAATCATTCGAGGAACTCTCAAGGATTCGCCCATGGGAAGAGAAATGCTGGTCGAGGTCAAAGGAGAGGTGGCCCTCAAGAAAGGGAGAGTGGCCATCCAATGTGAAAGCGAGACCTTAGGGTAATTCATAATGATGATTGGTTCTAGAAGCAGTTCAGGCCAAGCCATAGTCCAACTAGAAGAGGGGTAAAGGGCCTTGGGAATCCCCGGATTGGCGCCGTGCTCATGCTCCCAAGTTAATTTATGTGGGATGCTGGTTTTTGAAGATAGTGGCAAAATTCGACACTCTCGTGCGGGCCCGAGGTCTCTCTGATGAGAAGCTAGCTACTTCTTCCCTTGTTCATTAATGGGTACGTTCAGTGAGTGGTATATGAACCAGTAAGAGGTAATCAAGAAAGATTAGAAAAGCATATCTAGGGCCTTCAAACTAGACTTCATGCATGAAGAGAAGTGACCCATGGAATTCAGGGAACTTTTGGCATGTCAACTAGAGGAGCATGAACCCTTCTGGGAATACACTCGTCGGTGGATGGTGATACAAGTAATGATCAAGAGAAATCCTTCTGAAGCAATCCTAGTAAGATTGATGATCGAGGGAGCCCATCCAGAATACCAGAACCACCACACTACTTATCTCTTCTCAACCTTTGAAGAGCTGCTTCGTAGGGGCCACAGGCTAGATCAGATACTTCGCAAGGACGGAGATGAAGTCCTTATGGTGGGAAGACGTATACCTATCAGCCACATTTTCAAGATGATCTCGTAATCCAACCTTATGATAAGTGCTGTGGGATCCAGCACCAAGAACTCAGGCGAAACTCCTGAGCCATTCAACCAATTCGACTCTCCCGCTGAGATAGAAGATGTGAGTAAGGTGGCCAACAGCCAAGACGTGGGTCTAATAAACCTTGATTCTTATATACTCTGATCTAGGAGAAGGAATAAACACGATACGGTCAGTCCAGTGGAAGGAGAGACCATTGTGTATGGGCCAAGTCGATTAACCTGGATGAATACCAGCTCCGAAAGCCCGAAAGGGATCGAGAGGAGGCTCAATATCCGTGGCTGACACCCACAGAAGCCATAGTTATTGAGAATGGGATCCTACGGATCACTCATAGTGGGAAGATGTTTAGATCAGAAAACCCAATCTGTCAATGGGACTCAACAGTCGAAGAGATTGCTAGAGATTTTGTTGAACCAACTACTAGATGGAGATGGATGCTACTCCAACCATGTCCATCATAGAGATGTGTGCCGCAATTGGAGAAGGCCTCCTGGTTAAGAAGTTCCCCATTATCTCCTTTGATGACTCAGATCTACCCCCTGAGAATATGAACCACAACCCAGCACTCTTCATTAGAGTGAACATCCTAAATAGATGTATCCTATGTGTTATGGTTGATGATGAATCTACCCTTAATATGTACCCTTTGAAAGTCCTTCTGCATCTCGGGATGAATGAGTCCATGCTGGAAAAGATTGATATGATGATCTGGGCTTATGATGACTCTAGAAGAGGGGTAGTGGGCACTTTTACTGTAGAAGTGATGGTGAACTGTGTGACTTCTAAAGTCAAGTTCACTGTACTTGACATCTCAGTTGCTTATTCTTTGCCCTTGGGAAGGCCTTGAATACATGCTTTGGGTACTGTCCCGTCGACCCTCCATCAGAAGATCAAACTAATGCATCGAAGGAAGCCAGTAACTATTGAGGCCAACAAGCAGTCTGTCATGGCAGCGGTAGCCTTTGCCAAGGAAGAATTTCATGGATCACCATGGTGACCAATGGAAAAAAGAAAGGACAGATCCCGATTGGATATCGCCACTTCTATCAAGGGCTTAAGCAGATTATAAAGTGCCAGGGATATGTACCTGGTAAAGGCCTCGAGAAGTACCAGCGGGCCGTAATTGAAGCCTTCAACCCCATCCCGCTAGTGCCAAAATTTGTTCTCGGCTACACTCTCAAAAGCAAGATCTACAAGCACAAGAAGCCTATCTTTTGTAACATGGTGAGCGTATGCAAAATAGAGGGGAAGGAATATTATAGGGGTAAGATTGAAACCTTAATCAAAGATGGCTAAGAAGTCTTCGGGTTTTGAAATCTTCAATGACGTGTTTGACTTTGAGAATGTCATCCTTGTCACCACAGCTACCAATGACAAGCCCGCTACTCAGGCTGCTAACCAAATCATCCAGTCTAAACCGAGAGCTTGGCCAAAGACAAAGGCAAAGCCAAGATGTTCCAAGAAGTCAAGCCTGAACTTGAACCGGAACATGGCCACAAAGACCTCGAGGGAGCGTTAGAGGCTATTACTAAAGTCCCATCAGCACTCATGAAGACCAAGTAGACCAAAGGGGAAAGTTCTAGCTATAGTTCCCTGCCTTTAGCAATGAGGATAGTCATGGAAGAGATACATCAGATGAAGCTCCAACCTGCAAAGGAAGAAGATCCAATTCATGTTCAAAAGTTCACCCAAGGCTACGACAGTATTCTGAAGGCGCCCCTTGCCAAAGAAGACCCTCCGCATGTGGAGGAGGAAACAAATGATGTAATAGTTGACATTTCAGCCTATGTGGCATTTAATTCAATTTATTCAAACTTTGCTTACTGGTGTGATGTCTGGCTAGATGGCAACATACATTTTTATGAACATACGCATAATGGTTTTACCATACATGATGCATCATTACCTGAAATTAACTCAGGTACAAATGAATCACAAAAAATGGTGACTATTTTTAAAGATTTGACTCTTGAGGAAAAGAGAGAGATAGTGCAAATATGTAAACAACATGTGGTAGCATTCGCTTGGTCATATGAGGACATGCTATGAGTCAACAAGGAAATTGCAGAACATAGGATCCCTACCAATCTGTAAATCAAGCCGGTAAAGCACAAGTTGCGATGGTTTCAATCTGAATGGGTAGAGAAAGTCAAGATAGAGGTGGTTAAGTAGATTGAGGCTAGATTCCTAGAGGTAGTCGAATACCCGACCTAGTTTTCCAATATCGTCCCTATGGCAAAGAAGGATTGGAAGGTCTATGTATGTATGGACTTCAGAGACTTGAACTGGGCTTGGCCAAAGGATGACTTTCCTCTACCTCACATTAATGTCTTAGTAGATAATGCCTCTAGAGCTACTATATACTCCATCATGGATGGCTTCTTCGGATACAACCAGATATTTATTGTCGTAGATGATAAGATCAAGACCGCCTTCATCATCTAGTGGGGGGGTTTTCTATTACAAAGTGATTCCTTTCAGATTAAAGAATGCTGGGGTAATTTATCAGAGAGCTGCTACAGCCTTGTTGCACGATCTGGTACATAAGAAGGTCGAGGTCTACATGGATGACATGCAAGTAAAATCAAGTACTCGAGAGGAACATCCAATCTTCCTCAACAAGTTTCTCACCTGAACTAAAAAGTACAACCTTTGACTAAATCTGAAGAAGTGTGTTTTTGAGTGACTTCTCGAAAGCTTCTTGGCCACCTTGTTAACCAGCGAGGGATAGAAATGGACCCAAATAAAAGCAAGGCCATCAAGGGCATGCCCGTTTCTAGAACGAAAAAGGTAGTAAGATCCTTTCTAGGAACCCTCTAATATGTGAGCAGATTCATTGCCCGACTCACTAGTGTCTGCGAGCCCATCTTTAAGTTACTAAGGAAGTAGCCTGATTGTGTGGAATGAACAATGTTAGGTTGCATTTGACAAGATCAAGTAGTATTTGGTCAACCCACTAGTATTGAAACCCCGACTCTGGGGAAGCCCCTATTCCTTTACCTAGCTATCGAAGAATCCTCAGTGGGAGCAATGCTAGTGCAGGATCATGAAGATCGATAAGAGCACACCGTGTACTATCTAAGTAAAAAGCTTTTGGAACATGAGTTCAAATACGCATTAGTGGAGAAAACCTGTGCAACAATGGTATGGCTCACTAAGAAGCTGCGCCATTACTTCCATTCTTACAAAGTAGAGGCGATGGCAAAGTTTAACCTGATGAAATACCTTTGCCACTCACCTAGTCTTGCAGACCAAACTCTGATAATGGAATTCAATTTCAAGGGGTAATGGTAGAGCTAATAAAGAAGTATGGCGTGGAACATCATCATTCCTCCCCTTATAAGCCTCAAGCCAACGGAGCAGTGGAAGTGGCCAACAAGTCAATCAAGGAGATCCTGAGTAAGATGGTGGTCACCTATAGGGATTGGGCGGACAAACTTCCCCTGGTAGTTTGGGGATATAGAACAAGCGTTAAGTCCCTAATGAATCAAACACCCTTTTCCTTAGTCTACGGCATGGAGACAGTTTCACCAATGGAATTGGAGATGGAATCCCTCAGAGTAACATTGGAAGCAAAATTGGAAGAGTCAGACTTGGCTAGAGCTAGGTTCGAGCAACTCAATATGATAGATGAGCATCGCCTAAGAGCCTTAGATCCTTTGCAAATGTACCAATAGAGGATGGCTAGAGCATACAACAACCGGGTCAGACTTCAGAAATAACCCTTAAAAGCAGGAGACTTAGACCTAAAGAAGCTAAGGCCTTCGAACGTGGATGTAAAAGGGAAATTTTAACCAAATTGGGAAGGACCATTCGTGATAAAAAGAGTCCTGGGCAAGGGAGTAGTGAAGATCATGGACATGGACGACAATGAGTTCGTCAACCTGATTAACCAAGACAGGCTCAAGTGCTACCACGTATAAGATATAAAATATAAACATCCAGTCGGCTAGCATTCTGTTGGTCGAATAAAATTTAGGGCTACTTTTTGTGAAATAGTCCGCTAAATTGAATGTCTGAACGGGTGGTTTAGGCAAAAATTAGGACAACGAGAGAAAATATAGTGAGCTCATTAGTTAGAAAACCTGTACGGGCTGATTAATGACAGGAGTCAAATCTTTTGTACCTCAGATAATTTCATTAATGAAAATATCATTTATGCTGAAAGATTATGAATGTGTCCATTTGAACGAATGCACGCCAATGGCAAGAACATCATAAGCAAACAACACAATTTTAGGCTTGATAATAGTTTATAATACAAGTCCAAACAAATACGGTAGGTCTATAACATGTTCAAAATAGGGAAATGACATCAGCACCCACCACAAGGGCCATCATGGCGCTAGTCAACACACACCCTTCGGGTTTAGTCAAGGGGCGCCACCCCACTCTCATATCGGGACCAATCAATTATCGGGTGAAAATGCCTTGCGGGATTACCTAAAGACTTGTTCTCTGATAACCACCCATGATAAAACCCATCTATCTCATCCATCTTGACAGAGCCATAATCTAAGCCAACGAACTGAGTCCTCTACACCAACAACTAATTGGACCGCAAATAATTGAGAAAGAAAGCATAAAAATGCAAAGGAGCGAAAATGCACCCTAACCGAATCAAATAAATCCTGAAAAATCTACAAACTCCAATGTATCAGAGGTGGAGTAAAATAAAAATACATTAAAGCTACACTAAAGGGGCACACTAGCCAACTACCTACAAAGCCTAGTCACTACCAGCAAAACCATCTAACTCCTCTTCCCCGCCAAGAGACTCCTGGATCTTACTCGCATGATCAAGATCATCCTTAGAAGCATCGTGACGGAGAATAGATCCTCCAAACACCTCTCCCCGAGTGTCGGCTGCCTTCATCCTCCTTAACTGCTTGGCGAAGGCCTGCTCCTCAAACTCCGCACCCCTGACCCCGGTCACGATCCAGCCCTTACTCTTACCATTGCACCTAAAAGATCCCTCTCCATCCTCTAGATGCGCTCCCCCTGGTCCTTTACTAGGCCCTCTGACAATGGTAGCCGGTCCGAAGCTCCCGAGCCCTAGCCTTTGCGGAAGACCGATCCTTGCGCTCCAACACGAGCAACACCTAGCATAAAAAATCACATGACATAACATGAACATGCATGCATAAACTATCATCACATCACAATCACATCATGCATGAAGTACTATCCATCACATAGGTAGCTAGCGAAAACTAAAGGAGCAAAAGTGGAAAGTCTTCCCCCAACACTGTTGTTCTGTGTGATGATCAGATCCCTCGCAAACATATACTAAAGCGCCATCCACTCTGCCTCGGCTAGATGAACATGGAAAAATAAAATGTCAGGATAAAAGCAAGCAAAAGATGCAAAGAGACTTGGAAAGAAGGAAGCTCACATGTGTGGTGTCCTAGGGGGATGAAGTCTAGATGGCTGGTTGGAAGCTCCACAGGGGTAGTGTCCCCAACTAGGGATAGGAGAGAATAGGTAGTGTCCATGGGCGTAGCTATTCAACCCTCTATAATACCTAGGGGTGGCATAGAAGGGCCCTCTGATTGCCTAGCTTCAACACGGACTCACTTGCTACCGCCACTCTGTAACATACATGAAAAGGTCATTAATCAACTCAAGGAAGGATCGGAAAGGAAGCAATACGCCTAATTAAAAGGTCAAAGAAATAGCCACTCGCCCAATTATTAATCAAGAGCAACAAGATGATGGTACAAAGTAGTCCTCGAATAACCAGAGATCAACTCACAAGAAGGATTCATAGCTGTCCGCATTTTCTCCTACTTATTACAGTCAATGGACTTTCTACAGTCTGCATTTTCCTCAACTTATTACAATCAATGGACTTTCTACAATCTACACCTTTCCTGACTTATTACAATTAATGGACTTCCTACAATCTGCACATTTTCCGAATTATTATAGTTAATGGACTTTCTACAATCCACATATTTTTTGACTTATTACAGTCAATGGACTTTCTATAGTCCACACCTTTTTCAACTTATTACAGTTAATGGACTTCCTACAATTCGCACCTTTTCCGACTTATTATATTCAATGGACTTTCTACAATCCGCACCTTTTTCGACTTATTATAGTCAATGGACTTTCTACAATCCACACCTTTTTTTGTCTTATTACAATTAATGGACTCTCTACAGTTTACACCTTCCCCGACTTACCATAGTTAACGAACCTACTACGGTCCACAATTCCCCGACTTACCACAATCAACGGACCTATTAGGGTCCACATTTTTCTGACTTACCATAGTCAACGGACCTATTACGGACCACATTAATCTGACTTACCACGGTCATCGAACCTATTAAGGTCCACAATTCCTCGACTAACCATAGTCAATGGACCTATTATGGTCCACATTCCCTCGACTTACCATAGTCAATGGACCTATTACAGTCCACATTTCCCTGACTTACCATAATCAACGAACCTATTATGGTCCACATTTTTCTGACTTACCACGGTCAACAAACCTATTAGGGTTTACAATTCCCCAATTTACCATAGTCAATGGACCTATTATGGTCCACATTCCCCCGACTTACCACAGTCAATGGACCTATTACAGTCTAAATTTCCTCAACTTACCATAGTCAACGGACCTATTATGATCCACATTTCCTCAACTTACCATAGTCAACGAACCTATTACGGTCCACATTCCCCCGGCTTACCATAATCAACGGACCTATTACGGTCCACATTTCCCCGACTTACCATAATCAACGAACCTATTACGGACCACATTTCCCCGACCTTTCACAATCAATGGGCCCAATATAGTCTGCATTTCCTTGACTTACGATAGTTAATGGAACTGTCACGAAGGTCGACAGGAAAACATCACCGAACCAGCAACCTACCAAGAGTGCCGAGAGACCAGTCACAAGATGCTATGCAGCAAAGCTACTAGATCATCATAAAGACCCCATAATGGGAAGTGCCAACCACGACAGGTCAGGTATCACCTCTAAACCCCGCTGCTCTTTCAATCTTGAGATCATAATGATCACATAATCTGCAGTGATCCCACGAGTGGCAGCCTATAAGCACAGGATGTTGATCCTCACTCGCGAGTTCAATGATGAAGTTGTAATTTATTTTCCTTTGCTAGTCTTTCACTTTGACAGGGTCTCAGAGGTCCTCGGGAGAAGCATTCTTCATTTTTTTCAAGCTCTAAGCAATTCTTTTTTACGTAGATCAGTCAAAACTATGATAATATTAAATCAAATACCCTTATCGATGTGACAACATCAGTATTGGCATTGGCAATGTCAGTGTTAGCATTGCAATAACGACACCGATGTTGGTATCACAATTGAAAATAAGCTTGGTTTAAGCCAAAATCTACTTGGAAAAGGTAATAGTGACACTGTATTGACCACATCGGTACTGACGTGGTCACATCAATACCAATGTTGCCAACATCGGTACTAATGTCACTGAGTTAGCAGTAGTAGAATTGCAGTATTTCGAGAATAATGTATGCAATAGTTCTCTAGGGTCCTTGTACCCTTGGTTGACATCTCCAGCAAGCTACACACTGTAGGGTGGATGGAGCGGATCATCCTCCCTTCGATTGGGGGGTGAAAAGTTAAAATCATGGTAAATAATGATGGATTTTTGAATTTGGATTGAAGGGCGCTCTCATACAAAAGAAGGGCTCATATTCATTAAAAGGGGGGGACTTAATTCCTAAGGAAAAAAATGGAAAAGTGAGAGGAAAAGATCTAGAGAGCATTAGGGAGCATTTCTTCATGTGTTCTTAATCAAAACATCAAACTTTGATCACCAACACTTGAGATTTCGGCGTAGTTAAATTAAATCCTTGAGGATTAGACTATAACGGAGAGTCTACAACATCTTTATCACTCACTTGAAGGTAACTAAACCTTCTTGAATATCTACTTTGGTAAGGAATATATCCCTTCCAAAGATTTTCGATAAATCACCAACCAACAACCAAATCCAACAAAAAAGAAACAAGGAGAGCATCCCAGAGGACTTCATGGACCTTAAAGAAAGTGGATTCATGACTATGGGTAAGCCTCTGAGTTCTTAGAGTTTGTGCTTACATTTGTATGCTTTTCTTTTTGAAGTTTCATTTTCTTTTTTATTATTTCCATTTTTACACACCAATCTGTTTTTCAGGAATTGTGGTATGATTTCAAATCTTTTTGAGTATTTTGTTTACATAAACATATTCTAAGTATCTTGAGCTTTCCAGAATGATAAAGATCACTTGATATGGATAAGTACATCAAAAGTTATGAATTTTCAATGTTTTGTACAAATTTGTTTCGGTTTCCTAGGCAGAATGTTACTATTTTCAGTTTTGGGTTTGACAAAGATTTTTATTGTGTATATAATTATTTTTATTAGATTCCTTAGATCATGAGATTTCTGGAATGATAAAGATCACTTAAAACGGATAATTATAAATAAAGTTATTATTTTTTTAAGTTACATAAAATTATAGTCCATGATTTTGGACAATGTCGGTACTGACCTTACCAACATCAGTACCGACCTCACCTTGGAAGAATTGTATATTTTCTTCATTTCACTCCATTGCACTCCTTTTAGGCATGAAATAACCCGCCAAAACCTCTCCAAACTCAAAAATGCACCATTTGTGGTAACAAACTCTCACATAGAGCTCATTTAAAAGTTATATATGAGTATTTTTTTTAAGTGCTAATATGTGGATAGAGCTTTGTAGTGGTAACGGAAGTTCTTCAAGTCATCCATATTAATATCGCTCTTCACGAGGAAGTCGGTAATGATATGGAAGACATCATTACCATTACTAAACCAAATAATAGCTATGTCATGCATGTTTAACCTAGATTTATGTTTCTAATATCATTTTAGGAAACCCCCACAAAGGGAACGCCCCGTTCCTGGATATCCGACCCAAAATAATTCACATGCGGCATTTTCAATTATAAAATGAGCAACATATTTGTATAAAAATGGATCATTTTACATAATGGAAACCACGAGCCTTTGTTGGCATTTTTTATTTAATTCGACCACATGGGTCCTCCAAAATCTAAATTGAACATACTTGGGGCACTATCACATGTTTATGTCATAAAAATATTTCATGCTAACATTTTTGGATGCAAGTAGAATAAGTTAGATGTATGTTAAGATTTATTCTCCTTCGGGTATCACATTTCAATAAAATCAAATGTATTCGTTAGGTTATTTGTATAATAGGATATTGATGTATTTATTTTCCTAGATCTCATTTATTTTAGGTCATTTGTATTTCCCATCCCCAAATGTGTAAATAATCCCCCCTAGACTAGGCGCATTTACTTTCCTATGTGTTTGCTTTCCGCACTTATATATTGCTTTCCGTATGCATGCTAAAACATAACTCAAAAACGATTTATAATGGGATATCACAATATTGGAATATGGTAGCCACTTGACTAACATGACTTAAATAACGATAAAATAATCAACTCATCCGAACCGAATCTCTATACTACGGTATCGTTTAGGCTTAATGGATCTAGGCTGAACCGAATCTATGTATAACATAGACTAGAGGTTTAGGCCTCGAGTCTTTGGAAACCTTTCCACAATAACAACACATTTTTGAAAATCGCATGCCCTATCTCGTGGGGCCGCATCTCGCAGTGACCGCACGGGTAAAACATCATCCGCTCACAGATACCTTCATCAGACTTAGAATAAAAATTTCCTAATTACTCTTTGGAGTTAAGAATATAGCACCTACAGCTAAAAGATCTAAGATGACCAATCTTAGGCTTGTGCCCTCCCCAAAGCTCATAGGGTGTTTTCTCAAGAATTGGGTAAATTAAAACCCGATTCAAGATATAACAGGTTGTGTTAACAACTTCTCCCCAAGAGTACTTTGGTAGATTGCTATCACTCAGCATGGATCGAGCCATCTCAACTATTGTCCTATTCTTTCTTTCTACAACCCCATTTTGTTAAGGCGTATAAGGAGAAGAGAAGTTATGGTCAATTCCATGCATTGAACAGAATTCTTTGAAACTAAAATTCTCGAATTCACGTCAATGATCACTTTGGATTCTACAAATTTTATCTCCTGTTTCATTCATTATCCTTTTACTGAGCTTGATAAAAGATTCATAAGTCTTGTCTTTGCTACTTAGCAAGACTACTCATGTGAATCTCGTGAAGTCATCTATAACCACCAAGAAGAACCTTTTACCACCCAAGCTCATAGGCTGAACTGGGTAGAAAAGATCAAGGTGGAGTAACTCCAACGGTCTCTCAGTTACTACATGATATATTGATCTAAATGATTTCTTAACTTTCTTCCTAAGCTGACAAGAAGAGCAAAGTTTATCCTTTTCAAACCTGATGCTGGGTAAACCCACAACTAATTGCTTTTTGGCTAGTTTAGATAGAATTTTCATATTAATATGACCCAACCTTTGGTGCCAAAGCTAGAATTATCCTCCTTAGATACAAGACAATTGTTAGTGGAGCTAGGGGATAAATTAATCATATAAACATTATTGATCCTAAGAGCAAAGAGTATAGTTGAGTTAGTGTGAGTGGACGACACGGAGCGGTAGGCCGAGAGCGCGCGGGAAATCATAGGCGCGGTCCACCGGGGTGTTTTGAAAACAGAGAAAATAAAGCACCGGGTCTGGGACCCGGAAAAAAGGTTAAAAAGAGAAAAAAGGCGAAAACGTTTA
>CATIWQ010073920.1:0-10596 GCA_949673415.1 Euphorbia schlechtendalii | reverse complement strand
GAATTGACGACTCCCATTAAAGAGTGGATACGGTTTGATCAACTTTAGCTTTCACTTGCATACCTTACAACTTTGCTTTGCTTTCTACTTATACTTTCTATTTCGAAGTATATGATATGTCTATGTGTCATAATGCTTATTTCGTGTTAAGTCTTTTATATTAATCAAGTTATATGCGTTGGGGTTAATTTTAAGAGTAGTTTCGGGGTTAACAATATCGTGTATAATCACTGGATCTGTGATATAATGCTGTTTAGTAACCAACATTTTTGGAATGTTAACTTGCTAAATGTGGCTATGTGAGTGACCCTGTACTAAGCATAGTATTGAAGTTGTCCTTGTTTTTATGATTGTCTTAATTTGTTTGCGTTAGGTTTAGAAAAGTTATTTCATGTGTTGCTATGCAACGAATAATTGAACATTTGGGTATTTTGAACCGAGTTTGCTAGATTAGTTTAGTGAATCATAACATCTTTGTTAAACTTGCATGTTTTCTCTGCTGTCCTTATTTGGTAGGAAAAATCTATATATTTAGATTATCTAATCTTTCATATCTATATTTACTCATTCTTCATTCTAACCCTCCTATCCAAAATAACAAATATATTTTATTTTCTTTATTCTATCTTCCTTGTTGATCTTTAGAGCTAGTCCTTCTCTGTGGGATCGATATCTTTTAAAACTACATCGTAACTGTATACTTACAGTTATCATCATTTTTCTATTTGATAAGAGATACTGACAACACCTATACTTTACCCGAACAAGTTTTTGGCATCATTTACATATAACCTAACTCTTTGTGAAAAAGTTATTAAACTTATCAATAGAAAAGTGGCGAACAACTTTTCCCAAGCTGTTTCTTTACCTCGATTCTGAATTCTTTGAATTTCTCAAAACTTTCAGACTTGTACCTCATTAGGTACAGATAACCATATTGCAAATAATCATCGATAAAGTTTATAAAGTAGATGACTCCCTCATGTGTCTTAACACTCATTGGACCGCATACATCAAAATGTATTATTTCCAAGATACTAGTGGTATGTTGACCTTTTCCTTTGAAATGTTTCTTAGTCATCTTCTCCTTTAAACAAGGTTTGCACACCCCCTAGGATTCTCATTCCATTGGACCCAAGTCACTATATTTGTGTAACTAAGTTAAGCGAGTCTCATTTATATGGCTTGGATGATAATGCCATAAGTATGAGGATTTCTCATTATCTAATCTCGAGGATTTCTCATTATCTAATCGTGATTTCTTAACAATGTTCATAATTAGAATTTCAGTTTTAGTATCTAGAACATAAATGCCATCAACAAATATTCCACAAGCATAAAGAACATTATTGCGTCAAATTTGATAATTATTATTAGAAAATAAAATCTCAAATCCCTTTGTTGCTAAACGCACAATAGAAATAATATTCTTAGTGATAGTAGGATTATAATAGCAATTGTTCAAAACTAAAACTAGGCCACTTTGCAAATGAAGGCTATATGTCCCTACAACTGTTGCAACAACATGTGCTCCATTTCCAAATCTTAGGTCCATTTCCCTCTTTACAAGCCTCCTACTTTTCCTTAACCCCTGCTTAGAAGTACGGATATGAGTACCACAACCAGTGTCCAATACCCATGTAGACTCATAGGGAACTATAGAGAAACTCTCTAGCCTGAACATACCTGAAGTAGATGCCTCACTTGGCTTCTTCTTCACTTGTTCAGAAATCTGAACCTTGCAATCCTTCTTCACATCGCCGACCTTACCACATCAGAAGTAAAAATTTGTAGCTCCTTTCTTACTCTTCTTCTTCTTACCGATTTTCCTCTAGGCACTCAAACCCTTTCCAAAACGGGACCCACCCTTGGAAGGCTTAGTTTTCTCAACCTAAAGTAAAGCCTATGGATCCTTTCAAATCTTAGGCTATACTATAATCAGCATGTTGACTAACTCTAGCAGTGTGGCATCAATCTTGTTCTTATAATAATTAGTCACGAATTGTGAAAAAATAGTAGTCAATGAAGTAAGAATCAGATCAATACATAATTCATGATCCATCACAAAACCTAGTCGAGTTAGCTTCTTTATATAACCCATAAGTTTAAGAGAATACTGTGGTGCTGAAGTGCCAACTAGCATCTTCATTCCGAATAAGAGTTTTGATGTATCAAATCTCTCAGACCTGGCCTACTTTGAGAAGAGCTCATGAATATGGAGAATCATGGTATCTAAGTCCATGCTCTCATGTTATTTCTAAAGCTTAGAATTCATGGTTGCCAACATTATGCATGCTGCAGTTTCAGGATCCTTTCTGTACTTCTCCCATGATTCATGTTCACTGGCATTAGTTTTAGCATCAGGTTTACCAAGGAGGGGCTCATCCAAAACATAAGCTATCCTTTCAAATCTGAGGACTATCCTCACCACCCTGAACCAATAAAGTTTGAACCATCTAGTTTGTTATCAAGAATTGAGCGAAGATTTATGTTTGGATTCATATTCAACCTTGATATAAGATAGAAATTGTTTAGACATTAGTATATGTACACGCATTTAATATAAGGTCTTTAATTAAACACATAATTCTTATTATGTTCTCAACATTCAATTAGCACCTTCTATTTAAATTTGGGAAATTTAGTCCAACCAATTTTCCCTAGTAAGTAGCATCAATAACCATCATTAATCCCGTTATAGCATGTCAAGCCAAAACAAGACAACCATGGTTGGAATCCGTTCATTTGCATTTCATTCAATTACTAATCCATTTGAGTTCTCTTTCTTGAGATGTGCGTACCCATTTGTATGACTCCTCAAATGTGTCTCTAATATGGGATTAGCTCCAGTGATATGGACAACTAACCCATTTTGGTTAAGATATTAACCCCATCTAGTCTCATGACTAAACACATGTTAAAGGAAAGCATTTTGTACACGTTATTACGTCCATTAATATGGTTCGTATCACAACTTATGACTGGAAGATAATCTACCGCCTTAATATTGTTGTAGGGATTTTATTTGTGCCACTAGTCTCGCCCTAGTTTAGGTCTTATACGATGGATATGATAATGATAATAAGAATTCTAGGTTATTTTGGAATTATTATCTCTAAGGGAACATGCTCAAGATTGGTACATAATAATCATTCCATTATGCCAAGACTCCACATAACATACAAAACAAACGAGGTCCATGTTTAAGTTCTTGCACCTATGCCTATAAGTTTTAATTTAACAACTTAAACCACGTTTGTAAAACCATATGCCGAATCCATATACCATACTAGAAATCAACTAAGTCATAAAAATCCCTTGGGTACACTTGAACCTAATACCGATGGAGATTTCAAGGTAGGAGAGGCCCCCTTAAAGTGAATGAGTAGCTAAGTCCAATCCTTGCCAAAATAACCATGGGCACTTCAATTCGTTGTACCACGGACAACTATGATTTAAAGATTTCGTTCTTTAATTGAGTGAAGTACGGGGAGACCCTTAATTTAAAGCATTTACATGTGTGGTAAAACATTGTTAATTTTATATGATAATCACCTAGACTAAGTTTGACCAAAACCTTAATCTAGTTATCACATTATTTTCTATAAATGTAATTGAAACGTAAGTCACGCATAGCATACTTTAATCAAGTCATAGAAAATATCAATTTCAACATATTATAATCAATCTTGCATAGCATAAGGTAGGCTCTGTTATCACTTTTGTTAATCAAGATAGTAATTGAACATGCAACATTGCAAGGCAGAATTTGAAAACTTAAAATTAACCCTAAAGGATCTCCTAGGCATGCCATGATTGATATAATCTAAGTTGAAATGTTCCATAGATGTTGTTAGGTTTATAAAACTTATAAAAGAAACCTAGCATAGTTAAGAGCATTACCAATTGATGCATACTTCTCTCTATTTTGGATGCGACGTTCCCTTAGAGCAATTTGGCAAGAACTCCATTAGCACTAGACTCCAAACTAGGATAACCTCTATGATTCATCCACATGGATCTTCATCGACCAAAACCTCCACTAAGGTAGATATAGTTGGTAGACAGCAGCTACTAAATCGCTCGAAGACCAACCTAAAAATATTAACTAAGAAGGCTCACTTCAAAATAGAAAGAGCCTTCTAAAGAATTCTTCGTCGCTTGGAGAAACTCGTGGAAGATCTCACAAAATATCACGAAGAAAAGATGTCAAACTCAGAGAGAAAGGCTGAGCATAAGTGATTTGAAAAGGAGGAGGAAGTAGCTATTTATAGGGAGAAGGGGAGCTGAAAGCTCCCCTTTTTTTGTGTGGGATAGTGAAAACTCTATCCGAAAACTAGGTTAAACGCATGGATCCTTAGGATCTATGGGCTAACCAGCGCACAACTCGCATATGCGGGCTGTGCGCCTGCTGTGCACCTCGCCCCGCAAGGTTGGGCCTTGTGGGCTGCACTAGCGGGTCTGCTGCTCGCTAGTGCAAGTGAGTCTAACCCATGCCTTAGCATCCCACGAGCTTTTTAGCTCACGGGGCAGCCACGTAGGCCCCACTCCGAACAACCCGTGTTTGTTTGGGGCCCACTCATAACGGGAAAAATTCTCTTGCTTCGTTTAGTGTAATATTCCTAGTTTTCTCCTTTAATCCATTTAATTATTAATTTGGTCCAACCAATTAATAATTAATCCAATGAATTCAATAACCTTAATATTCTCGGCATAGACCTAGTATATAGGTTCATTACTCAGTCCGATAAAGACCCAAAGTGTGTGACTTTATAGGATCCTGAAGTATAGAGCCGTTAGAGATTAACCTAAACTTAGCTTCTGATCCAGGAACCTTTAGGCTTAGTGTTCCAGACCTATATGGAACCCAATAACTATAGATGATCAAATGGGTATTCTAGCAAAGGCCTATGATCCTCGATACTCAGAATGTTACATGCATGTGACTTGATCTGGTTCTACAATAGTAACCAATGCAATGCACTCCTTCCATCGGGTTAAGTACCATGTAGTTTATTGAGCTCAGATTAAGTGTTAGCTCATTTAATAGTCTTAGCTATCTTGGAATTAGACTTGTTCATGAAGAACACCACTCGCCATAATGTATCAAGTCTAACTAGAAACCCATTCTATTAATCTTATACTTTGATAAGAGGTTTATGAGTTTATCTCTTCAACAAGGGGCCCTAAGGTACATCTCCCATTATATCACTACATCAGGAGTGATGGATCCCATCTTGACTACTCGGTTTACCAACATGTGATTATAACTATACTCGTAATCACCTATATCATCCTGATCACCAGGGTATGAATAAGTATGGCCCAAAGTATAGCAACTCATAAAAAGGTAACCAGTATCTCAGATTTGAGGATAATTGTACTGCTATTGCAATAAGACATGACATCGATATATGGATATAGTTATTTCCGAGTATCTGTCTTATAGCGATCTCCAATGTATTACTCAAATACATTCATGTGTTAACTCAAAGTACCACCTTCAGCTCGTGAGATTGGCTACTTGGATCTAATCCAAGGAGTAAGCCTACATATGATAGTCTATCCACGTCATTGATATCCAGTCTCAATGAAACTATGACTAGGGATATTTAGACTATTCTTAGTAACACGTATGTGCAGTTCTCAAACCACATAGCTCCCACTATGTCCTTGCACTTTTACACTAATTAGTCACGGACTTTATCTTATCAATGCAAATATATATATAATATCACATATATATGATACCAGCGAGATACATAATTTAAACCAAAAGCACTGATAAATAACAAAGATACCTTTAATAATAATAATAATATGAAACTGTTTGTACAATATAACTAATTAAGATATATCATCTTAATTGCCTCTAGGGCATACATCATGTGTAACACTCTAGCTATGAGATAACGTACTAAATTTAGAGGAAGCTGGAGATAACCTATGAGGGGATTGACAAGGTCAAGGAGTCAAAGATCAACCTCATACTCCGAGAGTATGAGTCGTTCCTGATGGGAGCCAGTGAGGGTATTCAATCCATGAATACCAGGTTCATTAATATCATTAATGAAGTGAAGAGATTGATAAAAGAATTCACTGAAGAGGAGATGGTGAAGAAGATTCTCAGAATTCTCATTGTCGAGTGGGATACCAAGAAGAGCGCCATTGAAGAAGCTCATGACCGTAAGACCTATAGCTATGATAAGCTAATAGGCACCTTGCTCACTTAGGAAATACCCTTGAGGAAATATACTTTTGAGTTTACAAGGAGTTAAGGTAAGAAGAAAGATGGCAAAGCCATTGTCCTAAAATATGACTCATTTGAAGAATCAACCAGTAGTGATTCAGATGAGCAGATGGTACTTCTGAGGAAGTAATTCAAGCGCTTCATGGAGAAGGATGGGAAATTCAACAAGAAGAAATTTCTAGCAATAGCAAGCTAACTCAACATCGGCGTGGAGCTGAGGAAGGACCCAAGAAGGAGCACAAAAAGAATATTAAATGTTTTGGCTATGGCGAGAAGGGTCATATATAATCATCCAATGATAAATCCAAAAAGGAGAGATTCAAGATGAGGTTTTCAAAGAAAAATGATGCACTTGCTACCACTTGAAGCTATTCTAAGGAATTTTCATCATCAGATGAAGTAAGTACCAATTCTTCCAACCTATGGTTAATGGCGATTAAGATTTATAAGGGTGAGAGCTTAGCATCTGCTTCTAAGAGCAATTCATCCGATACTAACTCTAAAGCTAAGCGAAAAAAAGGGAAAAATCCACAAACTGAGGTATATCCTGAAATCCCTTGGTTAATAGAAGAGTTCACCAGGGTACTCTTTGATGTGATGAAGCTGACTAATAAGTCTAGTAAAAACATCAAAGAGCTAGTGAGGAGAAGTGAAGATCAAGAAGATACTATTGCTTCCTTATCTCTTGATATCCACTTTCTTCAAGAAAAAAGTTGAATGTCATGAATGTCAAAACAACAAGCTCACTAAGTAATTAGATGAGTTGACTGTTGAGATAACAAATTTAAAGGAGAAATGGGTTCCTCCTCCAGCCAATAGTCCATCTTCGAGTAACCAAACTTGCAATTCTAAGAGGAAGAATTCCTCTACAAAGAAGAAAGTGAGCCAGCCCAAAGCAAAAGCAGTGTGTGGCTTTTGTGGATAAGTTAGACATGCCACAATTATGTGTATGCATAAAAATGGTTATTATGACGAGTATCAATAGACTAATTTCAACACTTCTAACAAGATAGGACCTAACTCAAAAGCATGGGCATCTAAGAAAACCTAACTGTTTTGCATGTGAGCCTAAGATCCGCTGTTAACACTAGAATGTGGTATTTAGGTAGCGGATGGTCTAGGAATATGATGGGAGATGAAAGCCAGTTCATCTCATTGGAGCTTAAAAAAATGAGAGTGTCAGCTTTGGAGACAACTAAAAAGGGAAGATTGTTGGATGTGGCACTGTTGGTGTTTCTCCTTCAATCAAGAGGTGTCTCTTATCAAAGGACTTAAATTCAACTTGCTAAGCGTAGCCCAACTTTGTGAAAATGGCAGAATGGTATGAGGGGGCGACATGAAGCGGTGGGCCGAGAGCGCTCGATTTCATAGGCGTGGTTCACCGGGGTTTTTAAAAAGAAAGCCATCGGGTCGGGGACCAGGGGAAAAAGGTTGAAAGAGAGCGAAAATATTTTAGATTTGAAGTCGCCACCTAGATTAGCTCTTTCTAGGAATTATAGTCCTATGAGGCTTAACGTCCGAGGGACGGCCCACTAAGATACAGAGATTCGGGTCCGGGATAAGTTACTTATTACTTATGTGATCACATTATATTACATCTACAAAAATCGTATTTTCTTAGTCATGCATATTCGCACTTAGGTCATTTTTTAGACTTAATATGCATGATTCACGCATTGCAAAATAATAAACCATCTACAAAGCGGAATAATAAACTATCCACAAAGCAGTAAGTGAATGCGGAAAATAAATGCAAAAAATAAAAATTACAAGGCTTTCAAAAATCGGGGGTTGCAACCGCCCGCTACACTATTAATTACATTTCTTAAAAAATATGTGCAATACCCGAAGGAAAAATAAAATCCAGAACATACATCTAACCTGCATCCATAAAAGTTAGCATAGGGGATATCACATATGTTCGATTTGATTTTAGCGAGGCCCGTGTGGCCTAGTTAAAACATCAACGGTTTAAAGTTATTATTTTAAATAAAAATTGGTTCATTTTTGTTTACACATATGTTGATCAATTTTATTATTGAAAATAATCGCATGGCATAAAGTGAGGTCTGTTATCCGGGAATAATTTTAATTCCCTTCATTGGGGTATTCTAAAAAATAGAAAAGAAATAAAGATGAAGAAGAGAATTACAACATTATTTACAATTATAAGGAATAAAAATAATTCCTAGGTCCACAAATAAAATCAGAGAAAAGATGAAGGTAGAAAATGAGCACGGAATTCACAGTTTTAGGAACTCAGAGGCTTACCCTTGCGGTATGAATCCACTTCGGCGTATCCGTTAGATCCCTGGGAGTGTTCCTAGTTCGTTTTGATTTAAGTTGTGGTTTAATTGGAAAAAATAAGTGTTTATTTATCCAAAAGATAATCAGACTCGGGTTCTAAATTTGTTTTAGAGCCGAGAATATCTGAGGATATTTAAAGAAAAAGGTAGATGAAAAAAAGGATTTGAAAACAATTAAAACTTGGAATCCAAACGTCTTTTGTATCTGAATATATTTGAAGAAAATGTTTATCCGAAAGATAATCAGACTCGGGTTCTAAATTTGTTTAAGACCCGAGAATATCTAAGGATTTTTGAGAAATGTAGGAAGAATATGGTTTGAAAATAATCAAGATTTGTGATCCAAATGTGTTTTGGATCTAAATTATTCAAGAGAAATAGTTTTGGTGTTTTTCTCGTTACTTTTTTATCTGAAAATCTAATTTTTTTGTCTAAATTTTCAAGCCCCCTTCAATCCAAAAAAGTCCCGAATTCACGATACCATAAATGGCCTGTTGCAACCAGAATGGCTGGTGTTGCATCGAAGTGTTGCGATATTTGAAGGAAAAAATGATTTTTCGAAACACATTTTGAAAAGTGTTGCAATAGATATTTTTGTTGATCAGTTACACTTTCATCGCAACACTTTCAGTCTAACTGTTGCGAAAACTTTAATGAACAGTGAATAAAATGATGGCAGGAAATCTCCTGCTAAGTATTAAACGACAATTTTTTTATAAAAAATTTAAAAAATAATAAAATATATATAAAGTGTAATTATCTCTCCTCTCTATCATCTCCTTTGCTCTAACTCGAAAATTCACGTGAAAAATCCCCAACTCTCTTATATTCATTCATTCTTTCATTCACCTTTCCATCAATAGTTTTCGAAATTGAAACCCACAATCTTCCGATTTGGTGATTTCATCCGATTTGTAACCTAGGCTGTTAGTGAGTAACAAAAATCTGGTACATTCAACCATTTTTTTCTCCATTTGATTCGAGATCTAGGCTGTTGGTGGGAAGAAGAAGAAGAAAAACCACGCTTACGGCAGCTCCTCCAACAACATCAAAATTCCATTTCTTTTCCTTCGCTCACAACCCACACAATGAACTCTTCTCCGCCTCCCAAACCACCTCCTTCACCACCTCCTGTAGATTCCTCCAATCCCACCTCCCACTCCCACGACTATGTTTTCTCCCAACCTGAAGTACAGCAAGTAACTTACCAGTCCCCGCCGTTTGATTACTCTCATTCCTACGTAATTTCATCTCCACCATCGGCGCCGACTTCTCCTCCAGTGCAGGTGAGCCAAGCCAAAGATGAACTAGTTGATAAATCAGTAGATGATGGTGTTAGAGGTAGTCGCGTTAATAACAGGAGATTGAAGGTTTCAATTTTAGAAAGAAACAGAGATAATTTAAGGAGAAAGGCTTTGCTGGGTTTTAGGATTTTGGGGTTTTTGTTTTGCTTAATTTCGTTCTCCGTCATGGCAGCCAACAGGAATCAAGGCTGGGCTCTCGATTCTTTCTACTGCTACAAAGAATTTAGGTCTACTAACCATTTAATCACTTTATCATTCATATATTTGCAGTTGAGTTTGACTTTTTATGATGTAATTACAGGTACTGATGTCAATAAATGTGATAGGTTTTGTATACATGGGGTTGCAATCATATGATCTTGCTTTCTGTTTGGCAACCGGGAAAATTGTAGCCCAGAACCAGCTTCATCTCTTCCTGGACTTCTCTCTAGATGAGGCAAGTTCTTTTCTATATGTCATCATTTCAATAATTGCTCTTACTTAACTCGTCACTCATATTTGGGTTGGCATATGTATTCAATAAGGGGAACATTACAATCCAATTAGGCCTTAATATCTCATGAATTATCTGGCGTTGATCTCACAAATTATGTATTTGTGGGGTTGTTTATGTGATAATTGTGGGTACCATTCTTTTTTGAAATAATATTATATTTAGTTGGTAAAGTTCACAGTATGAAAGTGTGCTTAGTCTGCAAATGATATGTAGTGTAAGATGCAACTAGAGTTAAAGCTA
>CATIWQ010073916.1:0-48563 GCA_949673415.1 Euphorbia schlechtendalii | reverse complement strand
TCTACATTTCAGGAGCTACTACTTCTACAAGAAGTATATTTATATTAGTACATTTTCCCTCAATGATATAATCTTTATTGTCGACAAAATTCGAGGATTTTATCATGTAAACCAATTGGTAATCCACCTTTCATGCATATCATATTTATATAACGTTATTGTTAATTTATCCCTAAGAAATTTCAATATTAATTGGCGATGAACCATTATATTAAATTGGCTTTTCCAAAATTATCCTTTCACTTTCTTCCCCTCATTTTGGGAAAATGTTTCCATCGACAATCTACAAATATTGCAGTAAACATATATTTTAAAGGCTCAAGATACTTTGTTGATAGATATCCATATCAAATATAAATTTCTAATCTCTTTTCATAACCCATTTTGATATGTTACGATGAAGTTATAAGCACAAATACATCATAACTAAAAACTTTTAGATGAGAAATATTGAGCTCATGACCAAAAACTATAGTAGGGGAAAAATTCAATATAACTTTTTGGTCTTAAACATAAAAATAAAATTATTGCATGCAATATTGCATATCTCACACTTATATATGAAGATATGTTCGCATAATAACTGATCACTTAATCAAATGTAGATATTTAGTACATGGTTCTATGAAACCATTTAAGTATGAACATATGAGTATGTTCAACTTTAATCCCAATTGATATAAAAACACAAATGTGACATGTTTAGTTAAAACATCAACTTTAAGTGATTGTACTTCTTTAGGAAGTAACTAAAAGGTTTATATTATTAATAGATTAGTCCACATATATCACATTATATGTTTCTTTTTAAATGATAGGAAATTCAATTTTCAAACCTTACATCTAGAAGGTTATATGATTAATTTTTCTTACGAACAAGCAACATGAAGAAACTTTGTTCCATAATAATTGCCCATGTACATTTTCACATATCTTCTCATCATTATCAAACTACGATGACTTAGTCAATTGTGCCAAATTTCATAAGTATCTAAAATATAAACTTCTAGTATATAGTTAAACTAGCCTCAAAATATGTTTATTACATATGACATTCTATAATGTCTTCACTTACAGTTTCAATATAATATTCATTCTTGTGAATATATTTTAAACTTTATTAAATTTCTGTGAGAATTTGGGTAGTATAATGCATTATTTATAAATATATTTTTTTTTCAAAATCAACATGGCTTCTTCAAGAGCTTTTTCAATAATATTTTCTTTTCTAGAGAACTCAACAATTTTTCTTTGTATTAGTACCATAATACTGACTCTTCTAGAGCCTTTACATTTTTCTCCTTGATATATTAATACTGGCTCTTACAAAACCCTTATCAATTTTTATGTTACCCGATATCAAGGTAACCTTTTTTTTTCACTCATTTTCAAAGCATAATATTTAGTATATTTATCATATATAAATTGACATCATTCTTCCTTTCATTTTTCACTTTAGGTGATTAATATTATCATCAAATTGATTTTTCACTTCTAATGGATTATCAATCATCAATATCACCTTTTCATTTCAAGTGAAACTAATAATCAATTTGATTTTTCACTTAGAATGAAAATTATTCATCACTTTATTTTTTCACCTAGGGTGAAAATAATTCATCAAATTTATTTTCCACTTCAAGTGAAAAGTATTCAAAAATAAAAATTTTCCACTTCTTACTCTTCCACTTCGGGTGGAAGTCATTCATCGATTTTATATTTCCACTTCATTTAAAAATTGCTAGTACGTTTATATTAATTTGAAATTGTAAACATATTTCCTTCAAAACTTTTATAAAAAGATCTTCTAGACCTTCAATAGTCGACTATTACAGTTTTGATCTTTCATATAACATTACAACATATAGCATTGTTTGTAACTAAAAATTAATTTAATAAAAAAAATCATAATAAACTTCACCAAATCTTGATGAAATTGGATTGGACGATTGTAATCCATTGTTGAATGAAACATCATTCCTCATATGCATAAATTTTGCCAACAAAATTATTCAAAAGAATTAAGAAAAATATATATGTAGAAATAATAACAATAACAAATACAATGAAATTTAAAAAAGAAGAAAAACTCCCTCATTAATCAAAATTTCATGTATCTTTGTAATACACATCATCATCACATTTTTGTTCATCAAAACATCTTAACGATATTCTTGTTGGTAGACCAAAAGAGTGAACTCGTGCTGATAACGTGTTGTAAATAAAATGAATTAACAAGAATATACATTACATGAACACATAGAAAAGTAGAGTACAACAAAGATGGAGAGAAAGTAACATAGAATTCTCATTATTCTTTTTTGTACAACAAACCTATATTTTGTACAACAAACCTATATTTATAGGTAAAGGCTAAGTACTTGTAAAGATACAAGTTACACACATTAATATACATAAGTGGTAGAGGGTTAATGAACATCAATTCTATATATGTTACATATATATATATATATATATATATATATATATATATATATTCGTGGTAAATACAAGATCCATTTAAGACAATCTTTTACTTTGATTTAAAAAGATATCATAGTGATTTATGTAAAAGTGTTAAAAATACTATTCATCTCCCTCTAATCCTATTCTAGCCTACCCCGGGCCAACACCGACGGACCAAAGAACTTGTAAAAATCTGGTTCTTTCATTTTCTATTGTTATAATTTTTATTTCTTTCCTAAAAACTCATTACTATATACATATTATAATTGTGTCAAGGTATTTTATTTATTTATATAGTTAAATGCTATTTAAGCACAAAAAGTATATTACATTATATTAATATTAATTTGTATATTCAAATGATTTATATTTATTTATAAATTATATTTGATGTTGGGCATTTAAATATTATTAGTTTTATTAAAAATCAAATAAACGGTTGAATCAGAACCATTGATTTTACCGGTTCGATATCTGATCCGATATCGATAACACTGCTTCTGCTTCTACTTAAACTTTTTTATATAGAAAATCTCTACTAGTGTCCGAGAGTTGAAACCTCAGTCATATGGAAAAGCAAATCCAAGTCAAATTGCACTTCATTAGCCAGATTGTTGTAAAAGGTTTCGCCGAAATACTTTCAAATATCGTGTGCTTTGAATTTTGACGTGTTACTTAATACAGATTCTGCACTAGTCACTGTATTATATACGTTTGAACTTGAGGGCACCAACCCTAGTAACGTTTTACAGATTCATAAACATTCTCATTTTCAGGAATTGTGATTCTAGGCACTAACTAGTGTGTTTTGTAACATGCAACTGATTGTAATGTTAATCACTTTTAGTCGATATTTTACGTGACGGTATGACTGAATTGTTGAACACATGCAACGTTCATATTTTCATTAGATGCACATAAATTTATAAATCAGTTGCTATGACGTCGTAAAGTTGAGTTGAAGGACAGGAATATACACAGCTCTTATCAATCCCATAGCCAAACATGCATTGATGGGACTAAGAAGAAGCCATATATAAACAGCACTTGATTCTCGAGGTTAGAGATTTTAGTATGCTTGTTACCGACGGTTTGCCTCTTTCTGACACTACTTCATCCATTGTAGCTCTCTTCAGTTGCAACTTTTCCACAACGCCCCTGAATCATTTGGATGTCTTGGTCTCCTAGTAAACTGCATATATAAAAAAAAAGGGGATAAATATACCATCATATGACACTTTTGTAAATTCAAACCTGGAACACATCAACAGCTTCATTTTCTTCATCGAAAGCATGTTCACATTTTACGCACTAACCTGTCGGGCCAGGCTTGTGTATTGAACAAAAAATTCGAGATTTCGCAAAAATAGGAATGTGCATGAACAGTTTTACTCTCCAGTACAAAATGAGTGGTGGTTACTCGACTACGAGATAACTCGGCCTATGCGCTAGAACAAGAACCAGCGCAGAGATTTGTATTGAAAAACAGAGTAAAGAAGAAATTAGTGTAGCGGTACGAGAAAAGAAGATAGTACTAAAACCATAGGTGTTTTCAGACAGATGGATTGATACTAACTGTTTAAAAACAAAGCAAACCTTAAAACTCAAAAAACCAACCATCTCAGCATGTTTTTTTTTTTTTTTTGTGCAAATAACAGGGGAGGGATGATAAATTGCATGATTCTACCATTTAGATGCAGAAGGCTTCTACAATATGAGCAACTGTAAGAGCCTAAAACACACAGGGGAATCATGATGATAAATTTTTTTAAACACTAATACCTCAAGTTCCTCTCTATCTATTAATGATTATTTCCCCAGAGTGTAATCCCAAGTGAATTCTCAGTAAAATATGAGAGTTTCAGCACAACCGATAATCAAGCATATATAACCATGCCAAAAGGGAAACAAGCATGCGATGCTTGAATTACACACAGATACTCTATGCTAATACACAAAACAATCTAGGCAGTAAACCTTCATGAAAAGATTAAATAACGTCTAAGAAACTTAAAGATGGAACTCGGAGATAGGTTAAAATTGCTTGATTCGCTAGATAAACAGTTAGTTGGTATTTTCCATTTTCATGCGAGCGTAAATTTGCACATGATTCCTTATAAAACTGCAGAAGAATTTATGACCAAGAAATATGTTTAGGCTTTCAACACATTCTATCACATGGAAACTAGGTCGAGGTTGATAAGGTGTCTACTGTGTACTACTCCAAGAAATGAACTCGAGACCAATATTTATGTTCGCTTTTAACAAAAACAACAATCGCTAAAGATAAATTAATAATTAGTTAAAATGCATTGTTCAATCAAATACAGCAACAATCACTACCTCAATTGATGGCCTTCGAAAACTTCAGCCATGTTTCCATAATATAATATAGGAACGAATATGTTGCCCTCTAGAGAGAAAGGTAATCCAGCCACATTTGGGAGGAGTAGTTCTGCAAAATACAGAAAATTACTGTCATTCGTTCCTATAAGCAAATGTTAAGACTTAAGAGAGGTTGCTGCTCATATCAGGGAAGGTTGCTGTCAAATTTGAGCAATAAGATCAATAACCAGTGCACTAAATACATGAGCAATGAGCAATTTCTTCAGGTGTCAATGGACACAATCCTTCTTTCTTTTCCATGTCAGAATTCATGACCTTTTCTTCCCACAGGGATACGCATGCCTAAAAACAACACTACTGAAATCATTCAAATTATGAAGTACAAATTCTTTCATCCCCAAGGAATATAAATTCTAGGAATAGCTATTCTGTAAATAGAATGGCTATGATAGTATATCGATTTCACAATGTTCGATTCAATTATATTCTATGAATTTTGCTAAGTCAATCTTGTTCTTTGCAAGTTACTCATCGAATTCATAAAGACAAAATTTACCTTTTCTCCGATCAAAAGGTGAAAGATGTGTAACGGAGACAGCATAGAAGTCGATAACAAACCTGAAGGACTAACTACAAAACCGCTATTTACTATATCACTAAACAAGTTATATTGCTATCTTTATTCAAAGATGAACTAACCTCGAACACAGTACGGAATAAAGCTGTTGTAGTTGATCAACGGCTTCATTTTCTTCTTCGAGGAACTTATAAATTTCTTCACTCGCTTGTTATAAACCTTTCCATGGTTAATAGGTTCTTCTCTTTCCAGGACCGAATATACTTGTATCCAATCTCAAAAAATTTACCAGTAGTACACACCGACAAGCACTTTTCAAATGATTTACAATGAACATATATTTCTGCTGCTTTCTCAAATTCCAGCTTAGAATCACCAAATTTCTCCAAATAAATCATGTCTACCAAAATTTTGAAACAAGTAAGCCTCTGAGATAGTAAATTTGAGGAAAACCATAAACATGAAAGATGTATGTTGAGTTAGGGAAAAAAGGAACAGAACCGAACACAATTAACGAAAAGAAAGAGGAAAAACGTTTTTATAGGAGGGTCATGATGCAAATTTCAACTTCAGTTATGGTTTACGGCCGAATTCAGTTTCATGAAAAGAAAAGGAAAATGAAAAGTAAGGATGTACAATACCTGCTTTTTCATATTCGAGTGCCTCAAAGAACATTGAGCAGCAGATTCATTCTTGTCAATTTTCTCATATAAGACGATCATGAGAAACTTTGAAGTTTGAGTAACTCATCTTTCTGCAGTGCATCTGCCCATGGACTCCAATAAGAGTCCCCAGCCTTTTCATAGTTTTTCTGATGAAAGAACTGTTAAGAAAACAAGCATAGAATTTAAAAATGCTAATCCAGACTAAAGAAAATTAAACAGAACTACATTGTTCAGTACAAGAAACTTTCAACCTCACCTCAATGCCTTGAGCTTTCCACTCTTCTGGACTGCTTTCGATGAGAACTTCCTGAATAAATTCTTTAAAAGTTCGCCAACTTTCACATGGCATAGTTCATCCCAATATCTAAAGATGGGGATGGTTTCTTCGTCAAATATCCAGTCTCTGCCTTGTTCTAGTAATGGCCACGTACAGCTGCTCCAGCTCTGAACATAATGCAATGTGTTTTCCTTTATCAAAACTAGGAAATGGGATCCAAGCAAATTTGAATCTTTCATGTATCCGTATATCACTCCCCATTCATCTCTCACCAGAGATGAGCTAAAAAAGTTGTACAGCAAAACATCCTAAAACAGGCGAAGATATTAGATATCGGCATTGCACACATACACTGTATAAACAGAAATATTAACCTAAAACAGTGAATAAATTAAATACAGATATTACCATTCTGAGATATTTACAAGTTACAATGAGCATCTCTCATTTCTGAGAGACTAGTTAAATAATTTTGTTAATAGCTGGAGTTTGAGAAAGAAAGCTCACCGTTGTCGAACAACATCCTAACTATGAACCATTCACGAATTAAAATAGTAAATAGAATATAGCCTTAAGCTTCATGTTCTGCATTGACAGCTCTTGTTTTCCATGATGGGACTAATGCAATAACACAGAAAAAGAACAATGGTATTCAAATCTACACTCACATAGGATCAAAAGGTTTTCCCTTTTAAGATAAAGCATTCCCCAGTCATCTGAACTGGGCAACACCACATTCAAAAGTTTGCTGTAAATCCAATTCCAAACCTACAACAAGAAATTTGGCCTGGCTTACAACATATTTAAGAAGCGCTTTGAACATTGTGAAAGAAATAAATCCAACTAAATCTACCATTGTACCAAGCTTGGAATAGAATATACAAATTGCTTACAGGTCTGATTTCGTGGGAGATTCAACAAAACCAGATCCATCTTCACTCTGGTTGTCATCCTCATCTTGCATGCATTCTCATCATTGTTGTGATTCTATTTGAGTCTATCAAGACTGACAACTTTGTGTTGATGGCTCAATCTGAAAAGTAGAAGGGAAATAGAGTTGGCTTAGCACTAACTGAGGCCCATGAGAATAGCTTCTCTTTAACACTTGATGTACGAATCAAACACACATAGAATCTGTTGACCAAAAATTGTCCAAAACTAATTATTTATGTGACACAACAACACAGTTTATTTCAATTTTTCAGTCATCAGCAAAGCCATTTATCTGAATGCTAGAACGCTTTTCATGATTAAACTGGATTGTTATTTACCGGCCAAGGGGGAAATCAGGATGACTAAGTAAGCTCAAACAACAAGTTTGAAATTAAAAATCCTTTCACAATATTATAGTGTGCTCAGCAAACGCATACTCAGCTTATATACAAACAACGAGATTGCAATTTAATGACAAAATTTCACCTTGAGCAGGAGAAAGAACATCCAGTAAGAGCTAAAATATGAAGCATATTTGCCCAAGGTTGCCTTTTGGAACCCCAAATCTTCTTCTGCTGTTTTGAAAGAGAGGGACCTGTCTGGACTTCAAAGAATATTCGACAAACCAACTATAGTCATAAAATTGGAGGTTTTCCCTCTTTTTTTCAGCGAGTCCATCTCTGTGTATAGCCTATGAGTACAGCCAAAATCAGCAAAAATTTGAATCTCTCGAAGCAATCTCAAAGGTCAATTTCAGCTCTTAAACGAGTTTCGCATCGAACCAACCAACCAGCTATCGGGATCAACATATCAGTTTGAGCTGCCATATATACCCAAAATTGAAACCAAATATACAGCAGATATAATGAAAACACCATCTAACATTTCTTGCCATGGATGCATCTGCAAATTCAATCATCAATTTTCAAGTCCTACACAAAAAGCTTCTCTATGAACAAAAAGGTCTAACTTGACCTCCCCATCTGCTAAGCCTTAAGGCAAAACAACGATTTACTTTATACAACTCAAGACAACCTGCAGGATTCAATAATTCAAGCAATTTATTGAGTAACTAAAAACAGGAACATTTCAGTTTACAAATAAAATATTAGCTTCGGCAGATGAAAACACTGCTCAACTTTCATAATAATATAGCTTGGAAGGCCAGTTGAGAAGAACCTAGTTAATTAAATATATTTGGCCAATTGGCCCTTTGACATAGATTTCAGAAAATAATCATAAAAACAGTCTTATGATGTTAATCAAATCTCCAATAACAGAGATGAACATTTTGCAATACAACGTCCTTTTTGATACTATCCATCAGAAAAAGAGAGACTTTATGCTAATTGAAACTATCATTTGAAATTGAAACCTTGACTGCCCAAACAAATAGAGATTGCCCTTTGCCTTCAAATTTATCTCTGGAATTATGTAGGTACCCATTACCTATAATCAGGAACCATTAGCAACTGTAAGATGGTGCTAAAGGGTAATTACCAATGTCTTTTATCAGCTCTCCCAATCACAAAACTGTTGCCTTCCTGTAACATTGTTTATCTCTGAACAAGGAAAACTTCTGTGATGATGGTGTTATAAAGTCCTGCCAATACTCAAACATTCAGTGAAAAAGTTAAAATAAAGCAACATAAAAAGAATAGGTTTAGTCCCACTTCAGGAAGAGCTGAGCAGAAAATAAAAGTTAACACATCTAAGTAAGTAACAGCAACATAATAACCTGGTTCTGAGAGATAAAAAAGAATTCATTATATGATCTTCTAACATTAGGGAAACTCAAGCTTTATGAAGTTGTTAAGAGTTAAGATCTTCTATTATATGATCTTCTAACACTTTGAACTAGATAACTTTCATTATTCTAAGTTTGCACTGTTACTTCCGTCAAATTTTGTTCAAATAGAAACTTCACAACAAGATATATATGCCTGATACCGATGTTCAGAAACCATGATAAGCAACAATAAGCTAGTGGCAAAGGGTAATTACCGATGTACTACTAAATCAGCTCTCACAAACCATTTAATCAACTACAACACATTCATTCAGGTTTGACTTATGTTAGTAAATTTAATCATTTAATCAACTTTTTTTGTTAAAGTAGTTGATTAACATGGAAAACTTTCACCATCCTCAATATAAGCATAAAACGATAATGAATATGAAGGAAAAACTCAACCCAAAAAAACGTTGAAACCTTAGGCATTCCATGTCACATATAATAATACTTTCCAAATAAATTATGGCAATGACAAATTCATATTCAACAGTAGGGATAATATGGACAACTAAGGCTTTACCTAATAATCACCTAATCAATGAAAGAATATTCAGTATTATCTTTTCCCATTTATGTTATTTTCATTCTGTTTTTGACCTAGTTCATTGTTCGTACAAGTTTAACTTCACTGAAGAACTAAGAATCTAAAAATCAAACAGATGCTCATGTTGAATCCACATCCAATCTAAAAATCACTTAATTTGAATGACAATAGTTTTTGCAATTCATCTATTCATTCATTTATAGACAAAAGGTAGGTGACACAAAACATAACAAAACAGAAATAATGCTAATGTAATTAAAACAGATATTCAGGTTTGCCTCATCTTTAGCTTAGCATATACATATATTGTGTTATTCTATACAAATTTGATCTTCCAATACATCGAATAAAATAAAAACATAAATAAGATTGTTTCAAAGGGTAACTACCAATGTTGTTTTTCATTTTCCATGTTTATATCATGGTTGAAAATACTGTAAAAGAGATTACCAAAATAACCAAAAATTCATACAAGATAAAAGGTAGGTGACAGAGAACATAAAAAAGATAAAAAAAATTGCTAACGAAATTAATACAAATAGTCCAGTTTGACCAAAGTTCAGAGGGTAATAACATATCTAATTGTAGAATTCGTAAATACTGCATAGATACAAAAAAATTCGTCAAAAAAATATAGCAAAAGAAATGGAAAGAGAAAGAAAAAGAACTTGAAAATGTTATTTAGTTTCACCAAGAAGAGAAAGTGTTCGGCTTGAAGGTCTGGATAACTATAGAGTTAAAATGCTTCTAATTTAAGTTGACTCTTGGACTGGAAGTGTGTCTATGAAAATGAAAACTGCAGAGTGCAGTCACAAAGAAATCCTACTTTCAGACTCTATTTCAATGAAAGACTTATATTGCTCTTACCTTCATGCTTTGTTCTACAGGAAAATTTGGATCTCTCAAGAAGGAAAACTTCTGTAACGATGGTTTTATCAAAAAATGTCCTGCCAATTATCAAACATTAGGTAAAAAAAGTTAAAAATAGACAGAAAATCAAAGTTGAAGCTTCTAATTTTGCATCAAACCATCCATACGTAGTTAGGAACCATAGTATTATACACCAGTGAGATTCTACTTCCACACATGAACTCAAATAAAACAAACACATAATAAATTAGTTTATTGGGTACCTACCAATGCATTGCATTGCATCCCATCAGTATCTGTAGTTGGAACCAAACCAAGCATACACGTTCATATTTCTCGAGCTTTCTCAAAACACGGCAATGAATTGTTCTTTTTCGTTTTCACTACTGCAATGATGAAAGACTCGTTAATAAACAATATTTTGTAAGAGATGCAACAACATCAAAAATTTAACCTACAAGGGTATCAGACCAAAGTATAGAAACTCCAAGGTACATATAGAAGTAGAAAAAGAAGTGGAAAAAAAGAAAAAAAAAACAGAGTTGCGCATATAAGATGGTAAATTTTGCAGATGGTGCATAGATTTTATATCATTCATGATAAGGCGATCGAACAAAATGCAAAAAACTGTCTGCAAGTGGACTACAATTGAACATGTTATTTAGTGTCATTATATTTGTCAATTTCAAATTTATACAGAAATTTCAAAGTTGAATTTCTATACAGTTAACAAAGCACTTACCCCAACCAAAAACAAACAAGAGAAAGGAACTAATCTTGAAAGTCTGACTCACTATACAGTTAAAGAGCTCTTTTCTTTTCTATGAAACAAAAATGATAGACTACATCCCACCATGAACATACAAGGTCAAACCAATGGCTTCATGTAACAGGAAATCAGACTTTGAGCATGAAATTAGCAAGTTGGCGTACAAGGCATACCTCACTACACCTTTTCACCATGATATCCTTCCGGAAAAATTCCTAGCTTTTTCAGAATGAAATTGTCAGTTACAGATACATCCACCATCAATTCTATCGTCGTGTTATCTCCTGAGAAGCCCTTATCACGCATTTCATTAATAAGTTGTACTGCCCTTGACAAATTTTTGTGCCGGAGAAATCCATGTATAATTACATTGTAGGAGCAACTATCTGGTGAGCAGCCATTTCCTTCCATTTTTCTAAAAAGTCTATATGCTTCGTCTAACAATCCTTCTCTGCAAAATCCATCAATCATTGTAGTATATGTGTGCACATCTGGCTGCAATCCTTCATTTGAAAGTTTAGAATATATTTCTTTAGCATCTTCAAACCTTCTAGCCTTACACAAGCCATCCATGAGAATCGTACAAGAAACAATATCTGGCTCCATCTTATTCAATTTCATTTGATGAAACAAGGCCAACGCAGCATCAACTTGCCCATGTTTGCATAATCCAGTTAATAAAGTACAGTAAGTGACTATATCTATAGGATAGCCGCTAAGACATAAGTTCTTAAAGAAGTCCATCGCTTCTACCAAGTTTCCTTGGAGGCATAAGCCATGCAAAAGAGAACTAAATGTATAGATATCAGGCTTTACGCCTTTACACAACATTTCATCAAGAATCTGTTTTGCCTCATTGATCATATTCCTCTTACAGTACCAATTAATCACAATAGTGTAAGTAAAAACGTCAGGATTACATCCTCCACTAGCCATCATTTCAAAAAGGATTTTTGCTTGATGGATTTTTTCATGAAGAAAATGTCCATCTATCAGCGAATTGTAGGTGATTACATTCAGCTCCACACCTCTTCGAGTCATAGCACCAATGACAATCAATGCTTGCTTCAACATTCCTTGTTTGCACAATTCATCAACCATAGAACTAAAAGTCACTACATTTGGTAATATGTTTTGCTTTGACATGTCTTTAAATAGCATTGAAGCTTCCTCCCATCGACTCAAATGGCACAAAGAGTGAATCAAAGGACTGTAAGTAAGAACATTAGGTAAAATGTGTTTACTCTTCTTCATCCTTGCGAAGATGTCTAATGCTTCATTAATCATGCCGCAATTGCAAAGACCATTAATGATAGTACTATATGACACTACATCAGGTTCCAAGCCACAGTTGACCATTGTTTCAACCAACCTCAGTGCCACCTTCATATTTCCAACTTTAAAGTAGCCATTAATTATCATATTATAACTATAGACATTAGGTTGACATCCACAGGCTACCATCTGATCAAACATATTAACAGCTTCAGCTAGTTTAGCTTGTTCACATAATCCATGAATTAAGGTATTGAATGTGACAACATCATGCTGTAAACCAAGTTTGCAGATTTTGCCGAATACAGAAAACCCAAAATCAACACGGTTTAAATGACAGAAGCATTTGATCAAAATGGAAGCAGTATATATATTAGGACCAATTCCGAGAGACTCCATGTAATGGGCCAAAGAGAGGACAGTTTCAAAACGGTTCATTTTAACAAGAGAAGACAATAATTTATTGAATTCGACAACAGAAGGAGTTGGATCGGAAAGAAGAAGCCGATTAAAAGAAGCAACGGTATCATGAAATCCCGAATCGTAATGGAAAGCGGGTTTGGTATGAAGAAGAGAAACAGGAGCAGTAGAAGGGAATACCTGATGATGAATCGAAACAGGAGACTGAAGAAGGCGCACGATAGGGATGCGGTGGAGCATCATCTTCATCGTCATTTCTGAGTCAGAAAGCTGCAGTGATCCGTCAATGAGATTTGAATCGAGAAACTGGAAAGGGGCAATGCAGAAATTTGGCAATGGTTAAATTATAGAAACTAATTGGGCTTCATTTGGCCCATTGTAATGAAGAAAGTGAATCTATCCAAAACTTGGTTATCACTTATGAGTTAATGTCTAGTTTAATCTTGTCTTTTGATCCGACCTTAATATCACCGGATTTTTAGGCAAATCTAAAATATGTTATTCCACTCCATATACTAATAGCATGTTCAATAAACATGAGTTATAAAATTATGTGACATTTAAATACAATTCAACATTGATGATGAGGTAAAATAAACAAGTTTTTAAGAAGTTAGTTACAATAAATTGTTTTCAGATTTTTTTCGAAAATATAATATTAATAAAGATATTTAATGATTAACCATATAATCTACACAATCTCACTCGTTTGACACTTATTTACACTTTACAATCTCCACCATTCATCTTTGGGAAGTTAGATCTCCACCATAAGATGAAAACAAGATGGATGGTGAAGATTGCATAGTATCAACGGGGTGTCAAATAATTGATATTAATATAGAATTACTGATAAATATTACGCTATTAAATATTTTTTAAATCCTTAATCTACGAGCTTATATATCAAAAGATAAATAGAATAGAAGATCCATTGAAGATGATTTAATTAACTTCTGAAACATTTTTATAGAAAAAGTTTGTATTTTACGAAGCGGTGGATTGTTTTTGCTAATAAAATTCATTGACTCGTCACCTTTGATTATTCATTTCTTCCTCTTTTTCGTATGTTTAAAACCAGTACGTCAAAGCCTAAATCGAATCACCTTCAACTATGAAAGATAAAAATCAAAATTAAAAAGCAGAAAATTAAGTAATTAAATTATGTATTATTTTTTCTTCTTCTTTGTTATTATATTATATTAAATTAATTTAATTTCTCTTTAATAAAATTTATAAATTTGAAAAATTATTATAATTTACATTTTATGATATATTAAAAAATTAATTAATGCTAATTTTAATAAACATTTTAAAGGGAAAGAAATACGTTGTTGGTGTCAAGACTCAACTGTCAAGTGTCAACAAGTTAAATTGAAAGCTGAAATTGTAACAAACTTCTTCCTTTTTAAATTAATGAAAGCTCTACCAAACAAAACTTATTATTGTATTGTTGTCTATCTCCTTCTTCTCACCGTATCCTTCTTCTCAGCCCAATAATAAACCTAATTCCCTTTCTCTGGATTAGGGATGAAACCACAGTGGAATCAATGAGCAAATTTGGAGATCACATGTTATGACCTTATAATAAAAATGGAATATTAGCTGAACTTGTCAAATTGTGAGCATCTTTCTTTCTTTCTTTCTTAAAGGACCACTTTATTATTGGAGGACTTCACCTGTTGCAATCACGGCGATTTGCAATTTGTGTGCTGGAGATGGTAATTCCATCTGCATTCTCTAGAACCAAAACCGAAATTTGTTGCGGTTTCTAGAAGCAAAACCAAAATTTGTTGCCTATATATAGATCTTCAAAATCTTCATTCCAAAAGTGAGGCTTTGCATTCTATTTAAATATAAAAAAATAGCATGCTGCCATTTCAACTCTATCATGACCTTTATAACAACTGCGAAAACAAATAAAAATTGCATCAACGCTCGGTTAATTCATCATCGAATGGTTTATGATTCTCATAGCAGACATCAATAACAATTTCAGTATCATTCATAAAAGAAAAACAATTCCAGTATCAGGTAATTAGATTAAACAATGAAACGTTAGCCCTTTCATGAACTATAACAATGTGATTAAACTCGAATTTCGAAAATATAACTACTTTTGCAATTGATGTTTATATGGGTAAACTATCCAAGTAAAAAACCATAGGGCAACAAAAGTCTAACCCTGAAGATTCCCATAGCGGCACGTAATTTCTTCACCTTCTAGAAGCTTTTCCAGTGCATCAGAAGGAAGTCCGACCATCTCTAATGTCTTGTCCCACACTTTACGGGATGTGTCGATGTTGTGTGCTTCTTCTGATGGATTTGTGGGCCGACATTCTTGAGAGATGAATGCACAGACCGGCCAATCATCTGCTTTTAACATCTCACAGTATTCTGGTATCTGAGGATCGGTGGCTGAAAATAGTGAACTACGTGAACCTGAATCAATAGCGAGAATAAAAAAATCTGTTATTTCCACATACATGTGTTGTATAGTTATTGACTACAAATGAATTTGTAATGCAGATTGAAAACAAAATGATGATAAAAAATATTAAGCCGTTTTCGGCAAAGTGGTAGCATAGCTATTGCCTCAAGAGTTCTTTTCAGTTGTCAGTGGTTCGTAAATCGTGACTTTAAGTCCCGTTTTATCCAAAAAAAAAAACTTGAACAAGAGCAGGATCAATTCTAAACTAGAAAAAAGGATTTCAAACTGAGACTACCAGGATCAATTATAAACTAGAAAATAGGATTTCAAAACTGAGACAATGGTTGCTCGAGTTTTGCATGATCAAAACAACAGAAGTTCTTTTCAAAAAATAAAAGAGCACAATTTTGTCAATCTATTATCAATTGATGATCATAAATGAACCCAACATTTGTTATTTGATGACCATATTCTTTACCAATAATTTAAATATTAAATTTACAACACATATATAATTAATGTTCTATGACCATATTTTGTACTGATGGATTTAAAAGTTTAGGCAACTTGACAATCTATAATGCAGTAAAACTAGCAGTAACAAGTGAAGGGCATACAATATCAAGATTTAACAGTCAGATGTGCTAGTGAAAGACAAGCAATGCCATAAAAACCAAAAAACTTATCCCAAAACTATTCCCCTGAAATACTAATAGCATATACCTGTCATTTAAAGATAAGACTACAAATTGAATCTTCCCAGAATTAGTCAGTCAACAATATCTTAAGACCTGATAGTTCAGATATCTTTTTCATTGAGAAGGCAGCAAAAAAGAGTAAGAATCAAACACTAACACCTGACACGAACCGACTTCAACTAAATAAATAGCAAGACCATGATCACAAGATTCTAGTACATGATTATTTTCAATAAAAGGTTCATTTCTGTGTTAATTGATAAGAAACCATGTAATAAGAGTTAGGAACTCACCCTCTTGAGGACTGAAAATAAAATAAGGTATCAGGTGATAACCCGCTTGAACAATTTTCGGAAGGTCCCTTGCCTGCAATCAGATAATAAAGATAAATAGTCAAAATCATATTTTGTTAGGCAATGCAAAAATGCCCAAGGGAAACATTCAAATTAGTTAATTATTTAACTTCATGACGAGTTTCCACGAGTTTGTATATAAAAAGTATTAAATGTTTTCTCCTTATCAGAAAAAACGAAATCCAAATTTCAGATTTGTAACATTATTTCCGTACACCCAACTTTGATTTCATAGTCATAACATACCCCAAAACTACATGATCAAGTTTTATCAAAAGAACTACATACCAACTGGCCTCTAATTAGCAAATGAAATCCAATCTACAACAAAATATCTTTATAGCAGCACTTTTACCGAATTTAACAAAATTTGACAAGTTCAAAATATCTGAAAATCAAAAACTATATTAATGTACGGTTAAATAATGGAACACATTCGAAAATGGTTACTTAATGATAGTTATTTGGAAAATTAGTTACAGAATCAGCACTAGCAACATTGTATTTGGTTAGTTGATCATAGATTAGATCTGGTCAACAGTTATTTCTTCTCCGAAATTGAACTTCACAAGCTTAGGGCAATTGGATAATGAATCTATTGAAAAGAGAATGACAGACGCAGCGAGGCAACAAAGAGTCTCACAAGAATAATGGACTTCTATGCCAAAAGATGAACTAGCCATAATACAAATAGTATAGATACTTGTTTTTGAACTTATGCTATGACACAATAAATCAAGAATGGTCACTTCAAAAATTTAGAAACATACACCAGAACTCTAGAAGTCTAACCAATTTATGTAATAGAATAATTGAAGATGATTGAGAGTATTTCCAACCGAAAAGTTAGAAAAGAATTATTTCAAAATTCCTTCTTTTTTCAAAAAGCATGGGCTTGGCCCTTGTAAAGAAAAGTAGAAAACTATACAGCCATAACATTCCCCAAAAAAGTATTTGAGATCAGTAATAACAGCAATTGGGTACACTACATTAAAATGAGAGTATCACAAAAACAAACTGATGTATTCTTCCCAATAGCAAATGAAAATTGAAATTTCTTACCACGTTAGTATGCACAACTCCAGGTGAGACGCAAACTACACTAATGCCAGCTTCAGCAGGAAGGCGTCTGTGGAGAACACTGCTAAACATGACCTGTAATCCATGGACATCATTTCAGTTTAATATTCATGCATTAATGGTCACAAAATACCAGTAAGCTGAGTTGATTTCACATTCCAGATCCAATATTGACTGCAAGGTCAGCCTTAGAATTGATTTTTCAGATTTTGCGTTCACAAATGGAGCTCTTGTACTTATTTACTAAGGGCCTGTTTGGGATTGCTGTTAGAGCTGATGTCACGAAAAGTTCCACTTACGAACTTTTTATTGATAACATATTTTGGCACAGGACAAAAGACTTTGACTCTTAATACTAATTAATTAGGTACCGTTTACTGTTGAATTCCAGAACTTTTCGGGACAGGAACCTTATTAAGCTTGAAAATATAACTTTTCTAGAAAGCATCATGGGAAAGCAATCTTAAACTGGCCTTAAGTACTAAATACCAATTGTGTTTGACTTACTATATGCCATTTTAAATCTCTCTTAGATGACTTTTCAAAACTATCCCACAAGTAGGATTTTTGAGTGATTTTGCATTATTGCGACTCTACTTCACATGTAGCCTAATATGAAGTCAAAGAAAACATGGATTAAGTCTGCACATAAGAAATATGTTTAGCATCGATAACTTAAATGATACACAAACATCAAAATGATTACAGTATTGAACACAAATAGTTTTGTTTAGCGTTAAAAAGAAATGGAGTAGACTTTGTTGGTGTTCTCTCTTGCGCTCTTTACATTTGCAGACAGACACATACACAACTGCACATACAAAGTGCCAAGGAAGTGAAGTTGGAGGGATTGGGATCGACACAGGGAAAGGATTGAGTCAATTCTAATAGAAGCCCCATATAATACAAAAGTAACGCTGATCTCCAAGACAAAAAGTTGGAATGAAGTTAAACGAACTAGAAAAAAAATCGTAAAGGTCAACAAGTATCAAAATATAGAGTGCTAAGCACACCTGTGCTAACTTGCTGCTAGAGTATCCCACTAAGCTTGAATACTTACGCTTCCCAGAAACAGCGTTCATGTCTTCTGTGTCAACAAAGCCAACATAATGCATCTGCACAAGATAAAAAATCTAAAGTCATTCTTAGAGATGTAAGCTAATAATGTGATAATAACGTAAAAGGAGTCATATAATGAAAACATGAAATCTTTTTTTTTTTGAAAGACAACGCACTCTCAATCAAAAATACGAGCATAATGGTTATTTATTAGGGACAACAGAAGATGCACAGAATTCCTACATGGAGAACATGATTTAGTACATTGACTGTATCAGATACTACGAGAATCAGCATACTTTGCAAAAACCCAAATAAACAAAATAATAAATGACAGAGATAAAAAATTCCCATTGATTTAGAATTAGGTACAGAAGTACGAAGGCAGATCGAATAATAAAAAATTACAAAAGGAACAATGGCAATGATCGCCAAAATAAACTTGTCAAATGGACAACTAAAAGCTTTCCTCGTGAAAAATATGATAATCACTGAAATGAAATTGCCCAATGAATATAAAAGCAGGTTACAATATATAATTATTGACCATAAACTTACAATCGACTGGTAAAAGTTTCAATGATTCTTACCAATGCTGAAAAAATTTCATGTCGACTGAAAAACAGGTACAATATATTATTATTGACCATAAACTCACAATTGAATTCACATTGATAATGCGGCTGGGAGAGCCTCTAATTAGAGATGGCAATAGCAAAGTTGAAAGCAATGCTGGAGCAAGATGATTCACTTGCATGTGTTCTTCATACCCATCTTTTGAGAACTTTTGGGGTTCTGAATACGTTAAAGCCAAGCATCAGTTATGGACAATCAATAGTACAAATATAAATAGAGAGAAACAACAATCTGTCATCTAAGGAGTAACTAATAATAATTATATCAATAATTACTCCTCCAATCACATTTGGTGCAAAAAGTATCAGTTGGAGAGAGGCGGTTGCAAATTGAAACTTAAATTGACATAATCTGTTTCTGATACTCAAAATGAAATTGGAAGCTCGTGCCTGTTTTAACCAGACAATTTTACTAAAGCCAATAGAATATTTATCTATGTGTGTGTGTGAGTTAGTAAGTCACCCACTGGTTAATTGAAGCCTACCATAACATATCAATGAAAATGCAAAACCCTGGCAAAATGATACCCTTCATAGAAACACTAATTGGGTGAGATTACATTCAAACTTAGCAATTCAAAATTTTATCTAAATTGTATCTCAGAATTCTATCTTTCAATGAGGGATGGATTCCCTTTTCTTGTATGAATGATCTAGAAAGGTAACATCGAACATGTCTCAGAAACTTAAACACGGACATTTAAAATTTTTCCAGTGGATTCAGTTCACATATTTTTACTAAGGATAAAGGCAACTTTCCTTTTTATCCTCCAGAGGACCTACCTTACTTCAAAGAACTGCAATAAAAAATTGAACCCTTTCTTAATCCTTGTAAGAAGCGACACGTTAACACTGCTTAGGTACCCACATGTCGATAATTAACAGTATCTCAGTATTCTGTCATTTCCTAGTTTGATAATCCATTCAGGTTCCGTGATACTTGCTTCTGTGACTGACTAGCCTAACTTTGCAAAATAGAAAACAGTAACAAAATTAAAAGATTGTTCTTGACTTGACAATTCATCTCAAAATTCAGAATATTTGCCTACTTCTATCTCATTTTAGATGTTCCAAGTTCCACCCATGGCCGACCAATGTGTGGAAAAGGAGAACGAAAATCAAACTTGACAGAAACAAGAAGTAACAAGGAGTTCACAAGTTAATGATTTGGATCTACTCGTATACATAACAATTATATGCATTACAGCAATAAAGTAACGTGCAATTAATAATTCTGTTGGTATCTATGAAAACAAAAGTAATGAGAGGTGAAACCATTAGTATTATTCAGCCAAATGGTTGACAAAGAAAACAGACCTCCAATGGAAAATATCCCAGCATTATTAATAAGAACATGTAAAGGTCCAGAACGTGCATTCCATGCTTCAGCAAACTTTACAACTGACTCCAACGAGAGAAGATCAAGTTCCATCACCTTGACAACAAAAAAATCACATATCAGGAATTCATATACCAAGCATATAGGCAGAATTTAATTGGTTGTAATATGATCATACCTAAAAAACCAACCAGAAGAAAGTAGAGATATAAAATTCATCCCATAAGTAGAAATTACTAAAATACCTCTATATTTAGTGGAAGGCCCATGCCAGACCATTCATTCTGCCATTTCTGGATCAATTCGTTAGCTCTCTTCGTATTCCTAACTGCCATAACAACATGAGCTCCTCCTTCTGCTAATTGCCTATTAAATTGAAGAAAAAAGAAGCTTCACTAATCCACACAAGAAAAGTAAAAGGAAAAATGGAGAAATTCTACTGCAATGTGAAACATATGTAATCAGTAATGGACTCAATCCGAATGAGCAAAACCCTAAATGGTTTAAGAGAACTCAGCATATAGACTTGCATACTTCAAATCAAATATGAATATGAAATTCCATAGAAATTAATTAGGGAAAGGAGAAATCGAAACCTGGCAATTTCAGAACCTATACCGCTGGTAGAACCAGTGACAATGCAAGTAAGATCGTTAACAGGAGGCAAAGGGAGAGGGTTTTGCAAGTGACTAGCCATTATTCTCTGGAAAAGCATCTCGTAAATGACGTACATCCATCCCCTTAGCCATTCAATCCAACCCAATCTCTCTTTCTTCTTCGAAGCTGAAGTTGAAGTTGAAGCTGAATCTGTAGCCATTGCTAGGGGAGCTCGGATCTCAAATTTGCAGTCACTTTAACTGAGCTTGAGCATGGGATTGACAGAGAGTAGCAAAGGAACAAATGAAGGCAGATCAAAACTTGATATTAATGGAATAATTTTGAGTTTGTGAAGTGTAAAATCAATATTGGGTTTGGAATCTTTTTGGTTTATAAAGCTCCAACTTTTCCTTTCACCTTCGGTTCAGATCAGTTCAGTTATATTAAATTCAGTTCAGTTCAGTTAAGATCTATTAAATTCAGTTCAGGTTCATAAATTTTAATTTTAATAATGATTATTCTAATTAATCTTTAATAAAAATTAATAGTAATAATAATGAAAGGAAGAACAATGATAAAAATATTAATATAGAAAAATAATTATTATTTAATGTAGTTAATATTGATTATAAATATAGTAAAAATAATTTTTAAATAGTGATCATTACTAGTGTTATTGATATAATAATAGTTTTAATGCAACTATAATATAATAATATTTTTATTTATGATCATAGTATTAATTAATTTAAAAAATGTGATATGCAATAATAAAATAAAAATATTTATTAATTAAAATAACTATTACGTTTTTGTAATATAACAATAAGTGATAATTTGAATTACTACAATATATTATAATAATTATTGTTAGCTCATGTGTAATTGTAACAATAATTATTATTTGAATAACAAAATTTTAATTAAATAAATTTACGTATTATAAATTTTTTTATTATTAATGGTATTAAATTGTTTTATTAATTATGTTATATAGGTAGTTATTAATAATATTATTTGTAATGATTATTAATAATTTATTTATTTTTATATTTAATGGGTTTTACTATTATTTTAATATTAATATATTTATTATTAAATTCAGGTCCATTAAGTTCAGTTTAGTTAAGTTCAGTTAAGTTAAGTTCAGTTGAGGTTTTAGAAATTGAAGAGAACAGGGACTAATTGTTTGTGTTTGGAAACAATATTTTGCCTCTTACTGATCTCTTATTTTTTTATTGTTCGACTCAAATTCTTCTAGAAACAAAAAATTTGTTTCCGGATCTTGCTGCAGCAGTGCTTGTGTGTTCCGTACCTCCTACTGGTAATAGGTAATGTCGCACAGATTTTATATATCTATGGAGGGATTAGGATTCTTTAAACTAAAGTTAGTGGTAAAATTGAGATTTGATGTTAGTTGTTTGTAGGGTCACAATGCACTGAATCTTTATAGATAATTGAGATTGCGTCAACTTTACAAATTCAACAATGTTCAACTTTAGAGAATCCTAATCCATCTACGGAGATTCTGTGCCTGCAGTTGTTATATATCCAACTGACCTGTTTGTTCTCTCTATGAAGTGGGTTAGTGTGGCGGTATCTCTTTTCCAAGCCTATTGCTGCTTTTAAGGTACTTGCTTTATGTTTGTGTGAAGACCCATAAATATATTTTGGTAATATTTGCAAGTATCTTCGTTGAGATATTCTTATTCGGGACTTAGTCATAGTAAAAGCTCCTCACCTCTTTCAACAAATGTATTTAGTAGGATTTGAACCTTATTATCCTCGCACTTGCTTAGACTACCGTGCAAACTGAGCTACACCTTGCTGGCATAGCTGAAAATTGATTTGAATGATAAGCAGGTGACACGTAGCTTGGCAGCGAAAGCTTTTCAAACTGACCTCTCACTTTGTAAGGAAACATTTTTCACATCAACAATGGAGGACCATTTAGTGATGCGGTTTGTTTCCGTACCATGTGAGCTTCCAAATTCATCAATTAAGCTTATGATTTCATTATTGTTTTTTTATCGCTTTCAGGTACCAGGAGCTAATGAGAGAGAGTTCAAGGATGCCCTTGTTTGATCTACGCAAACTAAATAAATCTCTTCCAGTTCCATCTGTGCCAAAATCTTCCATTGATGTCCTTGTTTTGGGTGCCAGCAATGACTTCATAGTGGTAATGACTTTTCTGGGATTCTGAAATTTAATTCTTTTCCTGCATCCATGCTTTTCTCGATTATATTTATGCATCACCGTTGATAGATAGACTGAGGTCTTGTGTGAAAATGTGAATTGTAGGACAAGGAGGGACTTGATGAAACAGCAAGATTTTATGGGGTATCAGGCATGTCAGTGGAAGGGGTAGCTCACGATATGATGTTAGATTGTGAATGGGAAAAAGGTGCACAAGTTATTGTGTTATGGTTAAATGGTCTGAATAGATAGGGACTCAATTCAGTACTAGAATTCGCATCACTGCATTGGTAGCATTTGTTGAGACATATTCAAGTGTTTTGAGTTTTTACGTGCCTCATCTTCAGATGAAAGAATTTGCTTTGCTGGTGTTTGCTTCTCTAGCCTTGTTCCTGTGTAGCTTGTAGGCTATTTCTTATATTATTAAAAAAAGAAAAAATGAAACACGGATTAGCAAAATTCTTTTTAGTGATTATTTACAATTTTTGTTTAAGAAGTATTCAAATAAATAAGAAGTATTTCATTAAGTTCTTGTTTACTTCAACTTCTGAAACTTGAATTTAATGAACCTGAACTTAATTGAACTTAATAATAATATATTAATTATTAAAATAATAGTAAAAATAAATAAATTATTAATACTAATCATTACAAATAATATTATTAATAACTACCTATATAAAATAATTAATATAACAATCTTAATACCATTAATAAGAAAAAATTGTTATAATTCATGTACTCAAAATTTTGTTATTCAAATAATAATTATTGTTACAGTTACACGTAAACTTATAATAATAATCAAAATATATTGTACTTTATATTCAATTGTCACTTATTATTGGATTGCAAAATTTTAATAATTTTTTTAATTAATAAATATTTTTATCTTATTATCCCACATCACATTTTCTAATTAATTAATACTATAACTATAAATAAAAATATTACTATATTACATTAATAATATTATTATATCAATAACACTAGTAATTATCACTATTTAAAAATTATTTATACTATATTTGTAATCAATATTAACTAAATTAAATAACTATTTTTCTATATTAATATTTTTATCATTGCTCTTCTTTTTATTATTATTACTATTTATTTTTATTACAGTGTTAATTAGAATAATCATTATCAAAATTAAAATTTATGGACCTGAATTGAACATAATAGACTTAACTTAACTGAACTTAATGGACCTGAACTGAACTTAATCTAACTTAACTGAACCGAACCAAATTGAAGATGAAGAGAACAGGGCATAAGAGATCATCTTGATTGAGATTTACTCGCAATTAAAATTCAAGGGTTTAAGAAAACGTTTCCATTTTAATTTTTTAATTTCCTTTTTCTTTTTTAAGTTTTCCATTTTGTATTTAGGAAACTGTAAACTGAAAATAAGAAACGTGTTCATTTTTTTCCAGTTTCCATTTCCATTTTCACTGTCATATTTGAAAAAATGTCTACTTTTCACCATATTAATTCTCTTAATGAAATTCTAAGTTTCTAACAATTAGACCATCTCCAATATTAGATGTAATGTAGAATAGAAGTTCACATTGATGAGATGGTAAAATAGACACATTTTTAAAAAGTATATCAATAAATTGTGCATTTGATTGTTAATTGGAATTTTTAAAATTAAAATAATAACAAAAAGATCAAACTAATTAGTAAGTAACTCTGTCTCATCATTATATAATTATTGATTCAACATTTTATTTGATTATTTTCTGGTGGACAATCAAATAAATAATGTTCAACATTAATTATGATACATCATACTAAAAATATAAAATTAAAGATTTATTGAAGAATGATGAGGGCATTACGTGTAATGTATTATAAGTGGGACCCTTACCAGCCATGAAACCTGAACCAACGGGTAAAACAATTATAATGGAATGTAGCATACAGTTCATGTATGGAAAATGAATAAAAATAAAATTCATGTACTAAATTGTTGCTGTAGGTATAATTGATGTATCATATAACTTAGTATTTGAAATATTGACGGATTGAAGCTTAATTATTAAATATAAATGATAAAAAAAGAATATTGATGGTGTGACATAACACATCACATTTGTCCTGCACATCATCGCGTATCATATGCGAAGAAGCTCGTGAATGGGAAATTTTTGGAGGTTGGGCACGATGCTAAAGGTAAACTCGCACTAAGACACAACATCGACCATCATTGGATGCATGATGAGTAGAAAATATACTATTAAAATCATGCTTGAATATTCTTATCTTGTATAAGAACTTGATCAATTCTATCAAGAACTTTTCAATTTTAAATTTATGTCGGGATCTCGCCCTCATCAAGGTCTTGTCACAAAAATTTGACAAAAGTCATGAAATCTGTCGGAAAAATCTTGGGAAAATCTCAATCATACAAAAGCAAGCAAGAAAGGTGATTAATTTGACATGTGTAAGAGAAGAAGTGGAAAAGTATAAAAGGTTGATTTTTTGGTTATTTACGGAAAAATGTCCCTTTCAAGTTGACAATTTTTTTTGTTCAATATTTTCCTAGATAAAATATCTAGATATTTCTTAGGTTTAATAATTGTTTATTTCCGTGTTGGGTTATAAACCTCTCTCCTCTTCTTTGTTTAGTTGCTTCCCTTGAGGATTGCCATCTCTTGGCTAGGGGTGAGCAAAGTTCGGTTTGGTTAAAAAGCCGAACCGAACCGAATCGTTTAGAGAGAAATATGAGAATCGTAAACCTACCTGAAAATTGAACTGAATTATTTCGGTTCGGTTTCGATTTGGTTTGGTTTTGAACCGATATACTATTTTATATATATATTTTTATTAATTTTATTTTTCAAATATAAATGTTTAATATAAAATGATTAAAAGTCAACATGAAATAATTCTTAACATATGTAATTCATTGTTAATTTAAAAAAAGTTTAATTTTCAAATATTTAATGTTAATTGATCGTGAAAAGAATTAATAAATTAATATAATATTAGATAAATTAATTTAAAATTAAAATGAATCGGTTTTCGATTTTTATTTCGAACCGAACTGAAACCAATAACAATAAATTTATAAAATCGAAAACCTAACCGAATACATTCGATTAGATCCGGTTCGATTCGATTCGGTTTGGATCAATTCCGATTCAGTTTTCGGCTTTCTTGCTCTCCCCTACTCTGGCTCCCATTTGGGACGCCACTCTCTTTCCCTCTCTTGAAATATTTCTCTTATTAATATATTAGTATTTTTATTTTATGTGTTATTAATTTCAAGCAAGTAAGAAGTCGCCCAGAATGCAGCTCATCGGGATTTTCCTCTACAATGTATGTTTCTTTAACTTTATTGATTATTTGTATGGGTGATTAGACTTATATAAATGATGAATGCATCTACTATATAGTTATAACTATCATGGAGTTAAATAGGAAGTAGTTATAACCGAACACGTACACACATGTTATGCATGATATCGAGTGAAGATTAGTAATATGCCAAGGGTTTTACATTGTAAATGCTTGAATGTAGTTAATGCGGGTTTTCTATGCTTAAGAAGGACTTAATGGAGAATTAGGTATAGTTAAATGTAGAAACCAAGTTATACTAGGTGTAGATCTTGGGGATAGTATGTCGAGATACCTTGGATCTGTGCTCTTAAATAAGTTATTGCATGCTTTGCTTTGAAGAACTTGGAATGTCCTATGGTTGGTTTGAGCTTGTGTTTATATACATATATTTTGCATTTTTATTTATTACAACCAAACTCTCACTATAGATAACTGAAAACTCTAAGCCAGTCTATTAGGAAAACTCTTACTCTTCAAGATTGTTCCTCGTGGAATATAACACTTGGTCTTGCCTGTACTATAAACCGATCCTAGTGCACTTGCTAGGTGGCATCATTTGGAAAGTAACATGTTTTGGCACCATTTTCGGGGAGTAACATTAAAGAGTTTGTTCATTTACCTTTAGATTTGTGCTTTTTACCTTGTGTGTTTGGCATGGTGTATGTCCTAGAGGCAATTAGGGCGATATATCTTTATTAGTCATTAATTTACAAACAGTTTAAAATTTTTGCTTATCACTAATAAGACATCTTTGTAATATATCGATGATCGTTTCTAGATTATGTATTTCACTGGTATTATAAATATGCTATTAAGTATATGTATATGTTAATTGATATAATAAGACAAAGTCCGTGACTATTTCATGGCGTGAAAGTGTGAGGACATAGTGGGAGCTATGTGGTGTGAGAACTATACACACGTGTTACTATAAAAAATATCCAACGCACGGATCAAGGGATTTTTTCCGTTGTGATTGGGCCCCATGAACATGGATTTTTCGCGGGTGGGGCTTACGTGACAACCTCACGAGCATTGGAAAGGGTACTCGTGGGCCGCCAACATGCGCTGCTAGCGCATGCTGGTGGGTGATTGCAAGGTTTTGACTATACTAATTTAGATGGCTTATAATCGGTGATGAAGCCAAAAACCTTGTTTCCCACTTTTCTACTGATAAGTTAAAAGTTCAAAATACGAACATGTGTTGTCAATACCGCTTATCAAAATAGAAAATTGATGACCACTGCAAGTATACAATTTCGATGTACTTTTAAAAGATATCGATCCCACAGGGAAGGAATTCGGTTCTAAAGACCAACTAGAATTACAAAACAAACGAAATAAGATAATTTGTAGGGTTTGTATGGTTTGGATGATAGACTGATGAATTGACAGATGCATGAACAGATTAGAGAAAATGTAAAATATATAGATATTTCCTAAGAACAAGTTTAGCAGAGAAAAACATGCAAAATCATCAAAAATATTTCGTACACTAATTAACTTCAACAAATACGGTTCTAAATGCCTTAATATTCAATAATTCACCGCAGAGAAACATATGAGATGACTTTTCTAAATCTAGGGTAAACAAATTATGACACTTATAAGAACCTAGATAACAATAATACTATGCTTAGTACAGGTCACTCTCACATAGCCATATTTAGCAAGTTACCACTCCAAAAATTTTGGCTCACTAAATAGAGTTATAATCATAGATCCAGTGATTATACACAATCTTGTTAACCCCGAAATCACTCTTAAAGTTAACTCGAAAGCATATAACTTAATTAATATAAATGACGCAAGACGAAATACTCGTTATAACACATAGACATATCATAAATTTCGAAATAGAAAGTATAAGCAGAAAATAAAGTAAAGTTGTAAGGTATGCAAGTGAAAGCTAAAGTTGATTAAACCGTATCTGCTCTTTAATGGTAGTCGTCAATTCCCACAATTCCTGCGTCTACTTTGAATTCGGTCTCGACTCTTAGAACCTCCGCTAGGATGCTATTCTTTGTGAAGATCGAACAAAAGAGTGTTGAAGAATGAAAAATTTTATTGATAAGTGCTTTGCAATTACACTCATACAAAAAACGCTCGAATTTGTGTAAAAATATAGTGATCGAAATAAGAATCGAATCACTTATACATTTTTCTTGCTAAGACTTTGAACGTAGCAAAATCTAGATATTTTCACTCTCTATCTATGCATGCATACTATCATTCAATGTCAACGCTTATTGCCCACACCATCATGCACGAAATTGGTGTGATTTGAACCCTATTTATAGAGTGTGAAGGGTTACGTCTATCCAAACGAAGAGTTGTATCCATTGGCGAAGGGTTGCATCACTTTAATATGATTGGATGCAAAGATTCATCCTCATCCACAATGGAAAGACACTTTTTTATGATTAGTTGACTTCCAAAAGGTGTCTTTTTGGTTGGCAATTGATGGCGGTTGGTAATTGAAAAGAGATAACAAATAACCGTCACAAGTTGTGATCGAGAATCACATGTCGTGATCATGAATAATGATTTGTAACTTTCTGTTTATGAAGAGTAACAAGTCGCGACCGCGAATGGCTGTCACGATTGTGACATGTCTTTTTCCTCATGTTTCTTCTTTGCAACTTTACCAATCTTTGACAGCTTCGATCCTAAACCAAATCTTTATGTTCCACACATCTTTTTGCACCTTTTTCACCAAATTCTTGTGTTCCATGCATCTTTTTGCACCTTTTTCACTCTTTTTACATAGAATTCCATCTTTGATCATTTTACTTGCAAGATTTACCTAGTTTCTACATTTGCATGAAAAACAACTACATACCACTTGAAATCTTTTATATGAAGTATAAAATGAAACAAAACCATATCATTTTATGATTGAAAATGTCATGATAATAAGTGTAATTATACACTTATCAGTGGGCTACAGGCCCGCAAGCATTATGGAGCGCTTGTGTGGGCCTACAGTGCAAGTCCCCCAACACGCTGCAAGCCCGCACTTATGGGTCAAGGCAAGCCCACAGAACACACATCCCTCATAAGTGGGTTGTGTGCACGCGGGCTAAACCCGTAGAGGTTGGAACTTCGCGGGTATCCCGCATGTTGTTGGATGGGGATTCCCATCTCACATTGCTAAATGGGGAGCATTTGATGCTCCCCTTCTCTTATAAATAGGAGCTCCTCTTCCTCTTTATTCTGTACTTCATCTTAGCATTCTCTTGAGTTTTGACTCCTTTTCTTCACGATTTTTTTTGCAAGATCCTTTACGAGTTTCTCATTTTTTGCAAGAATTCTTTTGAAGGCTTATTCCTTTTTTGGAAAAATCCTTCTAAGTTATATTTTCGGGTTGGTCTACGAGCGATCTAGTAGTTGCTTATTAACTGACTTTTTTTCCCTCCACATATGGTCAGTAGGATCCATGTGGACTATCATAGAAGTCATCCTAGTTTGGAGGCTTGTGCTAACGGAGTGCTATCAAATTGCTCCAAGGGATCACCACACCAAAGGGGAAGACACGCATCAACTGGTAATGCTCTAATCATAAATGCTCAATTTCTTTTATTAAGTTTTATAAACTTGTAAGCATGTATAGAACGTTTCAATTAATATTATGCCAATCATGCCATGCTTATCTTTTAGGGTTAATTTTAAGTTTTGAAATTCCACCGTGTAAGTTCGCTTGTTCATTAACTACCTTAATTAACCAACTGTGAGCTCATGAGATATTGCAAGAATAGGTATGTGGCGAAGTCTTGCTTACTACGTGACAAGGAATGGCTATCTTCATCATCATAACCTATTGAACTTCATGGCCATGGATCATGAGATGAAGGGACTCGAAGGACAAGACCTCTTTCATGTTTGATTTTGACTTGAAGGGACTCTTTTCATGTGTAACGAGACCTTGGGAAGTACATTGTGTCTTTTATTGATAACTTTTCTAGGAAATTTTGGGTTTATTTCCTGAAGAATAAGAATGATGTATTTGACAAATTTGTTGAATGTAAATTAACTATTGAAAATAAAAAAAAATCATATGATTAAAACTCTTAGAACTGATAATGGTTTAGAATTTGTTAATGCTACTTTTAATTCTTATTACATTGAAAATGGTATAACTAGGCAGAGGACATGCTCTTACACACCTCAACAAGATAGTGTTGCAAAGAGGTATAATATAACCATTTTAAATAAGGTGAGATGCATGCTATTTGAGTATGTTCTTAGTGAGAAGTTTTGGGTAGAGGCAATGCATATTGCTTGCTATTTGAACAATAGGCCTCCTACCTCTGCTATTGATTTCAAAGTGTTTGGATGTATAACCCATGCTCATAACAAAGAGTCTAAGTTAGACACAAGTGTTAAGAAATGTATTTTTATAGGTCATCCAACAAGTAATAAAGGCTACAAGAGTTGGTGCTTAATTGATAAAAAAAGTATCCTCAGTAGAGATGTTTTGTTTAATGAAAATTAATTCTTATAAATTTGTTGATAGTTCTAAAACCAACATTGAGAACTCCTAGTTTGAGGTGGAGCTTCAAAAGCTTGAAAATGCCAAGATTAATTAACCTGGTAAACCTCAAATAATTAATGAGAATGTTAATGAAAATCAAAATAATGCTTTGAATGATCAAACAACTAATAATAAAGAAAACGTCAATAATTACAAACTTATTAGAGATAGGTTTAGAAGGGAAGTTAGACCTTATAGGTATCTGATTCTACATTGTATGATTGTAATTATGCTGAGTTTCTTGATTATGCTTCGAGGGTTGCTGAAAACATGAAGTCTGTTGATCCTAGAACTTTTAATGAGGTTAAAGAATCCAAGAATTTGACTAAATGGTATAGTTTCATGGTTGATGAAATGGATTCTTTGAATAAAAGTAACACTTGGACTCTTGTTCCTAAGCCTAAAAATGTTAGATCCATAGGCTATAAACAGGTTTTTAAGAGAAAACCTGAGATTCTTGGCATTAAAAAAGAAAGGTTCAAAGCCAAGGTTGTGGCTAAAGGGTATAGCCAAATTGATGACATAGATTTCCATGACATTTTTTCACATGTTGTTAAACATGTCTCTAGAAGAGTTATTTTATCTCTAATTGCTTTATGTGATCTTGAACTTGAACAAATGGATGTTAAAACAACTTTTCTTCATGGTAACATAAATGAAGAAATCTATGTGAGTCAACTTGATGGTTTTGTTGTTAAAGGAAAGGAATCACATGTATGTTTACTGAAAAAGTCTCTTTATGGCTCGAAACAATCCCCTAGGTAGTATGTTTTCTTAGATTTGATGAGTTTATGCTTAAACTTAATTTTCGCAAAAGTAAGTATGAATTATGTGTTTATTTTTCAAAACTAAAGGTTGAATTTTACATATATTTTTTTCTTTATGTTGATGATATGTTGATAGCATGTAAACATAAGTATGAAATTAATAAGTTGAAACTTAAGCTCAATTCTAAGTTTGATATGAAAGACTTGGGACAAGCCAGAAGAAGTTTAGGTATTAACATAAGTAGAGATAGAACTAATTGTGTTTAACTCAAAATGACTACATTGAAAAAGTTTTGAATGTTTTTCGGTTAAATGATTTCAAGTTTATTTCCACTCCTTTGGGTGCTCAATTTAAGCTAAAGGCTAGTAGTATTTCCTTGTCTAAAAACGAGGCTAATTTTATGGCTAAATTCTATGTCAAAATTTGGTTGGGTCTTTTATGTATATTATGGTTTGTACTAGACCTGATTTAGTTTATGGAGTCAGTATTGTCAGTAGGTATATGAGCTGTCCTAATAAAAGTCATTGGCTAGTTGTGAAATGGCTTGCTAGATATCTAAAAAGCTCTCTATTATCTTGTTTGTTGTATAAAAGTTCTTTTAATAATGCTCCCACTATTGTTGGGTATTGTGACTCTGATTTTGCTGGAGATCTTGATAAAAGGAGATCAGTAACTGGATATTGTTCAACTTTAGGTGAAAATCTTGTTAGTTGGAAATCTAGTTTGTAACATATTGTTGCTCTATTCACCATTGAGGCATAATATATTGCCTTAACAGAGGCTGTTAAAGAAGCCTTGTGGCTCAAAGGCTTTGTTACTAAATTAAGTTTTGATCAATTTGTTGTCAAAATCAATTATGATTCACAGTCTACCATACATTTGTGCAAAAATGCAGTGTTCCATGAAAGAACCAAGCATATTGATATAAAATTGCATTTTTTTAGAGATGTTATTAGTAATGGATCTGTTTGTTTTGATAAAATTCATACTAATGTAAATCCTACAGATATTTTTGACTAAGACTGTTCCTATTGCTAAATTTCAAGAAGCCCCGTTGAAATTGCAAGTTGTGCAGTACTTAACTTAGGCTAAGCTTCTATACCTTGCATAGTTTTTATTTATACCCTGTGTAGGGTTTGGATGGCATTCACATAGTTAAAGGAAAAAACTGCAGTCCAAGGTGGAGATTTGCGGCCCATAGTTATTTGGTCTTCGCATCTTTTACCTGCTTGAAGCCCACATTCTTTGGCCATCTCTATTCAGTTCCTACTTAAACCCTAAGTATAAAAGCTGTATTATTGGAAGCCTTTGCAGTTTTACTCTCTTCTTTCTTCTCTGATAAAAAAAACCAATTCTCTTCTCCTCTCCATTTGGTTTGCAACTTGCTGCAACTCCGTTATTGCTTAGTGCCGTGTGAGAAGGCATGGCAAGACGGTTGTTCTGTTACCACCATCCCTAATTAAAGAGAAGAGGGTTTTGAGTATGCGTTGTTATTGTATTCTTTCTGTTTTGCTATATGTATATTTTGGGTTGTTTGGCTGCTCTAGATCTCTAGTTTTCTTTTGGATGCCAGTGATTTTGGATTTGCATGCGGTATTTGCCTTTAGAGATTCTGTTATTTTCCTGACCACCTGAACTCTACAACCGACGACGTTTTTTACCTTTGATAGTGGAAGCAACCAACCTTGCATAGTGGATTACTCATTCAAAAGAGTAACCTATATTGTAAGTCCACTCAAGGAGGGCCAAGTAAAAACTTTCTTGTGTTCTTTACTTTCTGCTCTTATATCTCTGCAAAATATATTCATTAATCTGTGATTCTCTCCGTTTATGTTAATAATCCATAACAAAAACTAAACAAAATCAGCATCTAACCGTTTTCTTGTTTCATAAGAAAAATATGAAACCATAAAAAACTTTGAACAATAGTGTACAAAAAAATCTAATCATACTTCAATGATGAGACCCACCCTAAAAATACTACATTTTGCTCCAAAGTGGTTCAACATATTGATGACAAATTTACAATGACTATAACTGGTGGTACAATTACAAAAAAGGTATTCGAGTTAATATCATGTGTTTATATTTGTAATTACTGAATAGATAAATATTTAAAAATGAATTAATGGTTCAATACCAAAATTACAAATAAAATCTCCATAAATTGAAAAAAAATCCCGTAAATCAACGAACCAGATAAAAAGTGATGAATCTGCACCGTCAATAGTAGGTGTACTAAACCCTGCAGCCAACAATCTTTTCTCTTGCGCGGCATCAGTGGGTCAGCACTTCCATTGCCAAGGTCGTCTGGTGAGCCGATCCTAAACCATCCATTTTTGGTTTCTCTTCTAACTGTTGATTCGTGTCTCATGTTCTTCTTCCTTTGCTATTCTTTTTCAAATTGATGATTGATTCCTTTGATTTTTCTTTCTATGTTTTTTAATTAATTTTGCTTGTGCATTTTGAGATGAATTCATGAGACTTCATAAATTTTTATTCCCATAACCAATTAAGATAACTTGAATCCTATGGTATCTTCTCTGCTTAACCTAAACATTTTATGGACTAGTCAATGGAGACATTTTTATAGTATTCTACTAAGCAAATAGTATTTCATTTTGAACAAGTAATTTTGTTGCCGAACCTTCGCTAACAATTGCGAGAAACTATTTGTAATAGCTACTCTTTGAATTCGGGCTTGTATGGCTTTAATTCTGCCATTCTGGGGTTTTTCATAGATGAATGTGAGACTTTTGCTGAATGAATATTTGTAGTATGAGATTAATCTATTATAAGTGTGATACAATGCTTAAAATGAATTTCAAACTTCGGTATTTTGATATTGCGCATAGTAGTGAAAAGCGCAGCGAAGCGCACCCTGTGCGCTTTTGTTGAACCTAAAGCGCTTTGAGAAAAAAGCGCACATGTTTAAATTTTAATGACCTGTTTTTTTTGTTGTGGACTATAGTGACATTTAATATTTTAAATTTTTATTAGTTTTAAGTAGCTACATTTTATTAATTTTTTAAACTTATAATATTTTGGATGAATTTATAGTAGTGTGCTTCTTTACCTAAGCAAGTTTTTTTTGCACTTTGTATACAAGCGAGAAGCGAGACCCTAGCAGCTTGAGTGTGCTTTACATTCTTTGCTATTTTCTTGCATTTCTCATTTTTGTTGTATTGAAGTCGGGAATAGATAGTTCTTTTTCACAAATTGACTCTGCCTGGCAATGTTTATCTCTAGTTTTTTTTGCCAAGATGTACACTACATGGAAAAAGATCCGAAAAGACAAGGATGCGGAACCTACTGAATTTGAAGAGTCTGTTGCTCAGGTTGGTTCTTGGAAACACTTTCAGTTATTATTGTAATTGGTTCACTTCATCAAATTTATATGTTTGTCCTCTGTAGGCAATATTTGACCTAGAGAATACAAACCAGGAGCTGAAAGCTGATTTGAAAGATCTTTTCATAAATCAAGCAGTGTATGCTTTATTCAAATTTTTCCTTTTTGGTTTTGGGCAATTGTATGTGGAAAACTGATTCTCATTGCATTTTTGCAGTCAAATGGATGTGTCTGGGAATTGCAAAGCTGTTGTTGTTTATGTTCCGTTCAGATTGAGGAAGGCGTACCGTAAGATTCATCTCCGTCTTGTTAGGGAGCTGGAGAAGAAGTTCAGTGGGAAGGTAAACTTCTGACCATTTAAAAAGCAATGGCCCTACTATTTTCTAAAAGTTATGTCTTCATTAACTATCATTCTATTATTGTATAATCATGCATATACTTAACATATGTGGCATGCTGAAGTAATGATTTATGTGCCTTAGGCGTAACATATATGGCATGCTGAAGCATCCATTATAAGAAATATGCCTAGTGCATCAGGACCCCCCTTGAAGTTGTCCCGAAATGCCCATTTACCCCCTGAACTTTCAAAAGTTCCAAATAACCCCTGAACTTGCAAAAAGTGTACTAATTAGCCTATCAATGTCACGTGTCAGCTTTTAGTAGGAGGGAGAAAAATGATATCATTGAAAAGTCAAACCAACTCTAAACTGATACGTGACACTGAGGGGGCAAACTGGTGCACTTTTTGCAAGGATAGGTGGTTATTGGAACTTTTGAAAGTTCAGTGGGCAAATGTGCATTTAGGGACAAGATCAGGTGTCCCTATGCATTCATTGTATTAAGTATGAAAGAGTTAGATAATTAATTTGTATTGGACTGGCTTTCAGGATGTTGTCGTTGTGGCTACACGAAGGATCTTGCGCCCACCAAAAAAAGGGTCAGCTGTTCAGAGACCAAGAAACCGAACCCTGACAGCTGTGCATGAGGCTGTGGTAGAGGATGTTGTATATCCAGCAGAAATTGTTGGCCAACGCATCAGATACCGACTTGATGGTTCCAAAATTATGAAAGTAAGTTATGATAAACAGGATATTTTACTAAATCTATGACCCCATCTGTTGATCTTGAAGGGTTATTCTTTTATGTAAATTGCAAGGTGTTCTTGGATCCTAAGGAGCGGAACAACACCGAGTATAAGCTGGAGTCATTTGCTGGGGTTTACCGAAAGCTTACAGGGAAAGATGTTGTCTTTGAATATCCCATAGCAGATGCCTAAGCATTTGTTGAAAGTGTTGTCGTATTCTGTGTTTGTACCATATAGATTCTTAGTTTGAAATTATTTTTTTATTCTGGCTGAACTTGCTATTTTCCATGGGATGATAGAGTTTTTGATATATTTGGTGCACTTGAATCTATTGGGATTGTTGAAGCTATAAAAGTAAATCTGCTGTTGAAGTCCTGATAATTATTACTATCATGCTCGAAATAATGGATGCTATTTAATATTTTCACAGAATGTAATCTGATTTAATGTATTTTTTTTCGTTCAAGACTAGCACAAACTTGTAAAAATTTATTTCAGGCTTGAACCGTGATATTATTTGGTATAGAGCATCAATTCGAAGCCGAGACCAGCCCATCCCTGAAAATTATAAGAAACAGAATAAAAAATGTATTTTTACTTTTACAAAAAATCATATTTTATGTTTATGCATAAAAAATTTTGTTTTCTTTTTTGTTTTAAAAAATTTAACATATTTTTTTATACTAGGTATAAGAGTGATATATGATCTTTGAACAAATTATTTTTTCATTAATTTTTGAAATTATTTTTAAAATACCCGTAAAAAACATGGTTTGGAGGCCTTAAACCTAGTATAAGAGCTCTTAAATTACTAAATAAGATATAAGTCCATTAAAAGGTAGTAAACAACTGGTATAATAGTGGTTTATACTCATTTCTATTTCATGTTCACAACATTACTCATTGTCACAAAAAAATTGACATGATAGCCTTATACCTGTTATAAGAGCATTATAATGATTTTGTTTTATTTCAAACAAAATTCAATAATTCTTGTACATGAAAATTGAACTACATGTTGGTTGATCCTAAAGAGAGAATCATCTATAGAAGAGAAGTTGTTTCTAGCCTCTTGTACCCACCTCACATACTGAGGTTTTCCACCAAATGCATTTAGGTTGTTTACCATACTCACGATTAACCTTAGGTGATACCTCCTTGCCTCAACTATCACATAGTGAGTCCCTCAAACATAACAAATTGACAAACAAATCTCAATTCACAATGCGTACGGACTAAATTTGAAAAAAAATTCCATACTACCTTTATTTTTTTAGTAATTTTTCTTGCACATTTCACACTTTTTAATAAAACAATTAATAATGGTATGCAAATTACTAATCTACTCTTAACATTTTAATGTTTCAACCAAACTGTGCATTTAATGCTATAAAATAAATAAGATTATATGTGGAAGAAAGATTGAAAAAAATCATGGAATTTTGAAATAGACTACATATTTTCACAAAATTGATTACTAAGAAAACAAAGGAAGTATTTTAAGGAGCCAAATCATATTTGAAGAGCCATGCTCTGAAACTTAGCCACATACGAGGACAAAAATTGTTGATTCACACCCATTGAACAAATACAATTCTACACCACTCAAATCGGGTCAAAGATTAGTAAACAAATCATCTGAAAAACCACTCTGCTGCAAAATGAGCACAAGAATCTTCAAGAAAACATGATCTTTTATACCAATGAGCACCAATTGAAAGTCAAAATCCTCAAACTAATATATAAGATATGTGTTTTTTTTTATCTTAGTATGCAAAAAGAAAGTACGCAGTTTTGACTTTTGATCAATATCTAACCAATATTTCACCCCGTCATTCAGCTACTGCTTTTTTTTTTTGGATAGCATGCACGTGTTTATGATTATTAAGATGAATTTGGATTCTCTAAATTTGGATTTGGTAAAGTTCCATTAAAGTTAAGATTTAATGGTTGAGATTTATCTTAGCTGTTTGCAGAACCCATAATGCAGTAAATCCCAACCATTAAAATTCAACAGATGATTGAGATTAACTCAACTTTACAACTTTACAACTTTACCAATTTTCAAATTTAAAGAATCTCAATCCAACTAAATATTCAAGATCAATAACTAAATTGACATTAATTTGAGCAAGTAGCTAAACTATTCCTAAATTACGGATTCCGACACTTATGTCTATCAAATTCTTACATGCAACAAAATCAAACAATGTTGGGAAAATACATGGATAAATCTGAAGTCATGAAATACTTTCAAATTGAAACTTATTTGAAAGTTCTACCAAATATTTCAATCAGATAAAATAAGAATTTTAATAAGAACTTAGAATGAGAATTTGTTCTGTATACATGAAAATGAATTGTACTTGTTTGTCTAATGTCAGGTTTTTATAGCAAAAACAATCATCCGTAAATATGTGACTTTTCGGGAAAATTATAGGTTCTTAGTCTAAAAAACATGACTTTTCAAGGTAAAAGGAGAAATTTTTTCTATTCGAGCTAACATGTTACATAATAGCTTGACCCCAGCCTAGGGCGTTGCCCCTAAACCCCACTGCCGAGGGCGCTACCCTCGAATCCTAGTATTGCAATAGAACTCAAACAAGTGTGCACTCCGCACTCTCTCAACTTGTTCGATGAAATATTACGATTGTATTGGCCAACTAGTCAGCCCATTTACAGTAAAATACTAACATTGCCCCCACCATTTTAGTGTAATCTTTGATTAACTAAACATCACAACATATAACAAACTCATGCATAAATGAAGTATCGTGACGATTGAATTTCATCTTATTACATTACACTTTCCAAATATTCAAAATTCAAAGGTGTCACTATGGATTGAAAATTTGTTATTCACCATGGATACATAAAGATAATATACACATAAGTCAACATTTTAAGAAGTCTTACATAACACTCTCTTTTACTAGCCTTGTGTTATTGTCCTTTATAAGCATATCAAAGCCAAGTCCTAACTTCTTAAAGTGGATAAAATACATGCTCATATAGGTAGCTCTTTTATTCTTGCACCTGCATATGCAAATTTTTAGAAGAGCTATTAAGAAATTAAATTTCGACCTCCTTAATTATCTTGCAGATCTTAACACACACTTTGGGATGTTATTATAATGTGTTCCAATCGTTAGATGTTAAGCTTTCCTCATTGAATTCAACACCTAATGTCATGTTGGATGGGAATTGGGTATCTCAACATAAAAGATTTCAGATGGACTTTAATCCCATCCCCATAGTCGACTTGTGCACACGATCTCTTTTAACCCTTTGGTTAGATGATTGGCTAAATTATGCTTAGTTTTTACAAACTCTAATGATATAACACCATACATGATGCATTCTTGAATGATGCTATGTCTAACACCTAAATGTCTAGACCTACCTATGTGCACTTATCTATAAGCATTGGCCAAGGTAGCTTCACTATCACATCTGATAGATATAGGCGATATTGGTTAGGCTACAATGGAATTTCATAAATTAGATCTCTTAGCCATTTATCCTCTTTACCAGCAGCTGCTAATGCTACAAACTCATATTCCATTATTGGGACAGTGATACAAGTTTGCTTCTTTGATGCCCAAGAGATAGCACCTCCCCCAAGAAGGATTGCCCACCCACTTATGGAAGAATGATCTTCCTCATTTGAAATATAACTTGCATCTAAATAGCCTTCTAAAATCGATCCCATATAAGTCAAACCATTCTTCTTGGTTCCTTTAAGTATTTGAATATTTGACTTAAAGCTTACTGGTGATGCGAACTAGGATTACTAGTATACCTATTAAGTTTTCCAATAGCATAAGCTATATTTAGAGTAGTGCTAATCATGACATACATAAGGCTACCAATAACTCTAGTATATCCAAGTTGATATTGCAACACCTTTATTAGATAGAAGTGATGGTCAATGAAGTTAGTAATTTAATATGCGAACTTGCAAGGCAGGATTTCAAAACTTAAAATTAACCTTAAAAGATCTCCTAAGTATTCCATGATTGATATGAAACATTCCATAGATGCTAATAGGCTTATAAAACTCAATAAAAGAAATATAGCATGTAAATTAAGAGCATTACCAATTGATGTGTGCCTTTCCCTTTGGTGCGGCGCTTCTGTAGAACAGTTGGACAACACTCCGTTAGCACAAGCCTCCAAACCAAAACAGCCTATATGATTAGCCCACATGGACCCCAACCGACCAAAACCTCGCATAGAGGAAGAACTCGTTAGTTAACAAGTAGCTGCTAGACCGCTCGTAGACCAACTTAGAAATATAACTTAGAAGGCTCTTTCCAAAATATGAATAAGCCTTCAAAAGAATTCTTGAGAAAGAAGATAAACTCGTGGAGGATCTCTCAAAAACTCACGAAGAAAAGAAGTCAAAACTCAAAAGAAAAGGCTGAGCTAAAGTGAGTAAAAGAGGAGGAGGACTCCTTATATAGGGAGAAGGAGAGCGTGTTACTCTCCTTTTTAGCAATGTGGGATGGGGGATTCCCCCATCCCACATGTGGCTCTTTTGCAAGGAGCCCCAGGCACCGCGAGTTGACCCTCACGCATAGTCCCAATGGGCAAGCTATGCGAAGCCCGTAATGGAAGCTTTGCAGGCTTCCCTTGTACTACAAGCAAGGCTTGCGGGTCCTCCCGCAAGCCTTACTTACGGGCTGTTAGTGGGCCTGCACTGTAGGCCCACATAAGCTCTGCCTAGTAGCACTTACGGGTCTGTAACCCACTAGCATGCGTTGGCTTTGTGCCAAAGCATGCAAGCTGCCCACGAGCAATTTTTTCTCGTGAGGCAACACCATGAACATCCTGTGTTCGCGGGGCCCACTCGCAATGGGAAAAATTTCCATTGCTTCACATGTGCAACTTTCCCAACTCCTCTTTAAAACCTTTAATTATTATTTGGTCAAACCAATTAATAATTCATCCAAGGATTTTGATTTTACTTATATTCTCAGTATTAACCCAATCTATTAGTTATTTACTTAGTCTGGTAAAGACCCAAAGTGTGTGACCTGATTGGATCCCGAAGTATAGAGTCATTAGAGGTTAACGTATACTAGGCTACCCATCCGGGAACTTTTAGTCTTAGTGTTCCAGACCTATATGGAACTTGATAACTCTAGATAATCAAATGGGCTTTCTAGCAAGGGCAAATGTTCCCCCGATAATCGGAATGTCACGTGCTTGTGATTTGATCTGGTTTTACAATAGTAACCAATATAATACACTCCTTCAATCATGTTAAGTACCTTCCAGTTTATTGAGCTCGGATTAAGTTCTAGCTCATGTAATAATTGTAACTATCTTGGAATTAGACTTGTTCACGAAGAACACCACTCACGATAATGTATCAAGATCCCAATCTATCGATTTTAGACTCTAATAAGAGGTTTATGAGTGTGTTACTTCAATAAGAAGCCTTAACATGCAACTCCCATTATATCACTATATCAGGAGCGATGGATCCCATCTTAACTACTCAGTTTACCAACGAGTGATCATCACTACCTGTAATCACCCATATCATCCTGATCGCTAGGGTATGAATAAGTAGGACTCAAAGTATAGCAACTCCTACACAAGGTAACCAATATCTCAAGTCTAAGGATACTTTTACTACTACTGCAATAAGACACAACACCAACACATGGATATAGTTATTTCTGAGTGTCTATATTATAGCGATCTCCAATGTATTTCTTGAATACATTCATGTGTTAACTCAAGGTAACACTTTCAGCTCGTGAGATCGGTTGCTTGGATTAAATCCATGGAGTAAGCTTACACATGCTAGTTTGTCCGCTTCATTGATGTCCAGTCTCAATGAAACTATGATTAGGGATATTTAGACCATTCATAGTAACATGTATGTGTAGTTCTCACACCACATAACTCCCACATGTCCTCGCACTTTCATGCTATGAAATAGTCATGGAATTTGTATTATCAATGAACATATACATATACATAATATCATATATATTATACTAGCAAGATACACAATTTATAAATAATCATCTATAAATAACAAAGGTTCCTTATTAATGATAACAATAGTCTGAAACTATATGTACATTATAAATTAATAAAGATATATCAACCTAATTACCTCTAGGGAATACATAATGTCTAACAAACTCCCACTTGCACTAGAGCCAATTGCCCATGTGCTTCATGCCATACTCGTTAACATGCTGGTCATGCTTAACCTGAGTCAATGGCTTCGTTAGCCCATCCGCTAGATTCTTATTCCTAGGGATGTATTCTAACCTTATATCTTTTCTAACTACTATCTCTTGAATGAGATGGTACATTCTGAGTACGTGTCCATTTCTCTAATGAGAATGTGGTTCCATTTCCTGAGTAATAGCCCCATTATTATCACAATAGATCACTATTGGATTTACAATGCTAGATACCATGCCGAGATCACTAATAAATCTCTTAAGCTAGGTAGGTTGCTTGGCTATTTCAGAAGTAGCTATATACTCTAATTCAGTGGTTGAATCCATAGTCATATCCTATTTGAAACTTGTCCAAACAACTGCCCCTCTATTTAACATAAACACATAACCTAACTGGGACTTGTAATCATCCTTATCAGTGTGAAAACTCTCGTTAGTGTATCCCTTCATAGAGAGATCACTTTATCCATTAACTAAAAACATATCCTTAGTCCTTCATAAGTACTTGAGGATAATTTTAATGGCCATCCAATGTTTCTCACCTAGATTAGATTGAAATCTGCTCGTGACACTCAATGCATGTGAGATGTCAGGCTGAGTCCATACCATAGCATACATGATGGATCCTATCATTGAAGTAGAGGGTATTCCATGCATGTGCAATATCTCCTCTTGTGTTCTCGGACACTTTGATTTAGTAAGGTTAATCCTGTAAGACATTGGGAGATAACCCTTTCTTGACTACTCAGTGTTAAATCTAGCCAAAACCTTATCTATATATGTACTTTGAGAAAGACCTACCACCATTCTATATCTATCAAGGTAGATCTTTACACTAAGTATAAAAGATGCTTCTCTAAGGTCTTTCATGGAGAACTTCTTTGCAAACCATGACTTTACTATCTAAAGAAAAGAAACATCATTTCCTATCAGCAATATGTTAACAAACATATAATACAAGGAAAATGATCGCACTCTCACTAATATTCTTATATACATGGGGCTCATTAGCGTTTGACACAAAACCAATTTCTCGGATTATCTTATCAAACCTAATATTCCAACTCCTTGATGCTTTATTAAGTCCACAAATAGACCTTTGCAACTTGCATACCATTGAGCCATCCTAGGATGTAAAGCCTTCAGGTTGTATCATGTATACATCTCGATTAAGGTTCCCATTGATGAACGTGGTTTTCACATCCATCTACCAGATCTCATAATCGTTATGATAGCGATGGTAAGGAGTATCCTAATGGAGTTTAACATGGCCACTGGTGAAAAGGTTTCATCATAGTCAATGCTTTCTTTTTGACTATAACCTTTTGCAACTAGCCTTGCTTTATAGGTAATCACATTACCATCCATGTCAGTTTTCTTCTTGAAAACCTATTTTCATCCTATGGGCTTAATCCCACTTGGAGCATCAACCAAGTTCCAGACTTGATTTTCATACATGGAGTCCATCTCTGACTTCATGGCTATAAACCATTTATCAGACTCCGAGCCTTCCATTGCCTACTTGTAATTCTTGGGCTCATAATCTTTTATAAGGAAGATGTACTTATCATCTGTGATGAAATAACTGTATTGCTTGGGAACGATTGGAGCTCGACTTGACCTATGTAATGTCGATGTTATAATAGGCTATTTCTTACTTACACTTGTGTAATAAGGGTAGGAACAATTAGTTGATTGTTTCTTTGATCCTCTTGAGCTCCTAGCTCAAGATTGTTCCAACTAATTTTCGCAAGTATTTGTTCCTTCTTGAGGAACTGAGCATTCTTAGAAACAAGCACTGTTTATTCCTTGGGATCATAAAAGGTATAACCCATAGTCTCCTTTGGGTAACTTACAAATAGACACTTGTTAGATTTAACACTAGCTTATCTGAACTTATCCTCTTTACATAAGCAGGATATCCCCAAACTCTAGGTGAGAAAGAGTTAGCTTCTTACCATGCCGCATTTCGTATGGTGTATTGATTTTGAGGGCACTTTGTTCAGAATATAAACTACTCTCTCAAGTGCATAACCCTAAAAGGATCTGCTGAGTTCTACTTAGCTCATCATGGACCGAACCATATCGAGTAGGGTTTGATTTCTCCTTTCCGACACTCCATTGTGTTGGGGAGTATAAGGAGGTGCCCATTGGGATGAAATACCATTATCCCTTAGATAATCTTGAAACTCTTGGCTTAAGTATTCATAGTCTCGATCAGATAGAAGGGTCTTGATACTTTTCCCAAGCCATTTCTCTACTTCGGTTTTGAACTTTTTGAATTTCTCAAAACTTTCAGACTTGCACCTCATTAGGTAAAATTAACCATATCACGAGTAATCATTGATAAAGGTTATGAAGTAGTCGAAACCCTCATGTGTCTTAACACTCATTGGACCACATACATCGGTATGTATTATTTCCAAAGTACTTATGGCACATTGACCCCTTCCTTTGAAAGGTTTCTTAGTCATCTTACCCTTTAAACAAGGTTTGCAAGCCCCATAGGATTCCCATTCCATTGGGTCCAAGTTATCACATTTATGTAACTTAGTTAAGCGATTTATATGGCCTACACGACAATGGTACAATTATGAAGATTTCTCATTATCTATCTTCGATTTCTTGATGATGTTCATGTTTAGAATTTTAGTTTTAGTATCCGTAACATAAATGCCATCCACACATATTCCACAAGCATAAAGAACATTATCACATCAAATTTGGCAATTATTATTAGAAAATAAAATCTCAAATCCATATGTTGCTAAAACGAACAACAAAAATAATATTCTTAGTGGCAGCATGAATGTAATAGCAATTGTTCATAACCAAAACAAGACCACTAGGAAAATGAAGGCTATATATCCTTATAGTTATTGTAGAAACCCCGTACTCCATTTCCAACTCTTAGGTCCATTTCCTTCTTTGCAAGTCTCCTACTATTCTACAACCCCTACACATAAGTATAGATATGAGTACCACAACCAGTATCCAATACCCATGTAGACTCATTAAAAACTGTAGAGAAACTCTTTAGTGTGAACATACCTTTAGAAATTTGAGCCACATTTCTCATCATAATCAGATGAGCTTGTTCCAAGAGAAACATTTTCCCTTTTCAACTCCAGCTGCTTCATGAGCTTTCTCTTGACTTTTAAACCTTTAAATTTCTTTAACTTAAAGTCCTTAGCATTCACTTGCTCCTTGACTTTATTTCTAAATTCAATCTCATAAATCTCTTGCAAATCCATGAGCTGGGTGTTAAAGTACCATTAGGAGAACACTCCTTAAGCATCTTCTTGAAAGAATCATATTTATTGGGTAATCCCCTCAATACCTTTTTTCTCAAGGACTGCTCATTGTACACAACACCCAACTCCTTCAATTGCTTAGAGTTGTCATATATGTATACAACCAACTCTACTACTGAGGTGTCTCCCTACAATTTACTATAGAACAGTCTATCTTCCAGTCTTTCCACCAAATTCAAATGAGGAATCATGGATGCAAGATCCAACCCTTTGTACACATGCGTGTACTTTGAGAGCATGCTATCTAACATGAGCTTTGCAACAAACTCATAGTGCTTCTCGTAATCATTTATCTCACATGCAAAAGCATTTACCGAGATGTTTAGGACTTGGATCATCTAAAACATAAGCCAGGTAGTAGTTTTGGAGAACTCCTCTAACAATACAAAACAACTCATTGAAGTTGTAGACATCACACTTTTTGTTGCCAAGAGGATCGATATCAATACGAGTATTTTTGTTAGTGATCATATTCAACTTAGATATAAGATATAAATTGTTCAAACATTAGTATATGTACATGCATTTAATTTAAGGTCTCTAATTGAACACATATTTCCTACTATTTTATCAATATTCAAATAGCCCCTTCTATTGAATTCAAGAAATTTGGTCTAACCAATTTTCATTCGTAGGTAGCATCCATAGCCAATCTATTATAACCCTCGCTATAGTAGGTCAAGCCATAACAAACGAACATGGTTGGTACCCGTCCATTTGCATTTCATGCAATTGCTAGTCCATTTGAGTTCTCTTTCTCGAGGCGTGCGCACCTAACTATACGATTCCTCAAATGTGTCTCCAATCTAGCATTTGCTCCATTGACATGGATAACTAACCCATTTTGGTTGAGGCTTTAACCCCATCTAGTCTCATGACCAAACTCATGTTAAGGGAAAGCATGTTATACATGTACTTACATACATTAATAAGGTTCGTATCATGACTTATGATGGGAAGATAATTTACTGCCTTAATATTATTGTAGGGATTTTATTGGTGTAGCTGGTCTCGCCCTAATCTATGACTTATACGATAAATATGATTATGATAATAATAATTCTGGGCTATTTGAAAATATTATTCTAAGGTACCTTGCTCAAAACTGTATTTCATAATTATTCCATTATGCCAAGACTCCAGATAGCATGCAAAACAAAAAAGGTCCATGTTTAAGTTCTTACACCTATGTCTATAAGATTTAATCTAACAACTGAAACCATGACTGTAAAACCATATGCGAATTCTAATTCCCACACTAGAAATCAACTAAGTCATAGAATTCCGTTAGGTACTCTTGAACTTAATAACGATGGAGATTTCTAGGTAGGAGAGGCCACCTTAAAGTAAATGAGGAGCCAAGTCCAATCCTTGCCAAAATAACCATGATCACTTTGATTTGTTGCACCATAGACAATAATGATTTAAAGATTTCATTCTTTTAATCAAGATGACCCTCAATTTAAAGCATTTACAGGTTTGGTAAAACATTGTCAATGTAGAACCCAAGTTAATAGTACTTCACAGTACTTAAAAGTTTGGGAAATAGCAAATTGACTAGGATAGTAAAATTAATTAAGTACTGAATATACTCTTAATTAATGAAGATGACTTAAGTTTGTTTAAGGAAAAACAACTTAGTTTGCTAAGAAATTAATTAAGTTATGGTTTAGAGTAGGAAAAACTGAGTCTATGCTGAGTACTACGTAGTTTAGAAGTATATTAACTCAGCTATGAGTTGGCTTTTATTAATTAAAAGATGAATTCATTGACACTTAGAAAATTAAATGACACCAGTGATGCTAACGTCTTCTGTGAGAAACTGAATATTCCTTCGATGCTTTTCACGTTAAAAAGCGTTGAAATTAATGAAGATTTCCAATGGTCCTCACAATTCAAAAAGGTGTTAGTATAGAATGTTGGAGATTCCTCACTAAAGTCCAAGATAAAAAGAATCATCTAACATGCGTCGTTTTCTCTATGTCACCGTGCATCTCTGCAAACGTCAGCAATATCAACCAATCATAAGATTCCACATTGCACTTTGCATGCCTCTTTCTCAATCCATTTTGCTCAAAGAAAAATGAGAATTTCTCAACTGGATTTTATCACGCCTCAATATTCAAATTTTTATCTCTAAACGTCTTGGAATCTGTCTCCAACGGGAAGATTCGAAAGATATGAAGAGAGGAGAAATTGAAGAACTGCAAGGATGAAAAGTTTGCAACGGCTACTTTGTAAAGCTTCAAGTATAAATAGAGGATAGAAGCATACGTCAAGAAATTCCACTTTCAAGCAATCAACAAACAACAATTTCAAATCCGTTTGTAATAGAGAGAATCATCTACTTAGATTTAACATTGTAAAGATTCAACGTTTTATAAGTTGAATTCAGTTCGCACTTTCATTTCAAATCTGAGTGTTAGTTTGGGAAGGTTACACAAACTAAGTTGAGTGGTAGTTAGAAAGAAAAGTACGTTCTGTAAAAATGTGTCTACCCACTGTAAAGGCTGCTCTGCCTAAGTAAGGAACGAATACTAGTGGATTAAAGCTCAAAGAAGGAATCCGGGGACTAAAGGTAGGCTCAAGGTTGAACTAGGATAAAATCAAGTGTTGAAGTTCA